>CABFVX010001147.1:72746-120349 GCA_902151425.1 Timema shepardi | reverse complement strand
CTCCACCTCATTTTATCACGCCTCGCCTCCTGTTAAATGTTCCGCCTCTTGATAGTTCCTGGCCGATGCAGCCATCTGTTGTGTTTAGTAAAAAAGAACATTGTGGAGACTCAGATATTTATGTCCAGATATAAATATCTCTCAGTAGAACCAGGTTTTAACAGTTGTGTTTGTGGCGATCATTGGACGGCTGCCCGCCAGTCCGTCACTCACTCATCCAGTCGGTGTTACGTTGTTGTAGGTGCAATATACCTTGAACTGCCCTCCAGTTTTCGGGTGTTCATTTGAATAGTCCGAGCAGTTAGAAAATTTTGAAATTATTTTATAAGTTCAAATGAATAGACAATGTTTGTTTTTTGTGGTACTTTTTTTTTAGTAATTTTAGTAAACTTTTTATAACGAGGGGACCATTTTATTACTTTAACGTTCCAGTTCTCAGGACAATTTTATTAAACAATTAAAGTGATATAACTCCACTAATAATAATATTTTTTATCATTTTATTTTTGTGATTAAATTCTTCAAATTATCTTATATTTTTGTTAAATAAAATATTATATTAATTTTTCTCTTCGCAGTGATTTCAGTCATATTGTTTGAATAAGTCTGTCTGAGTAAGCTGAGGTTTGAATCTAATTACCTGTACTTTCGTATATTTTCCCTTGCACATATTGAAATGTCATTCTTTTTCCAGTAAAATAATTGTGAAGTTCTAGCCTCAATACCTACCTCCTACATTAAATTGATAATACATTTGTTGTGGTTTTGATGTAAACATCATACGTGGTGCGGTTTCTAAAGTTACATTAACAAAGACATTTTTCGTGTTTGGTTGAGATGTTGAATATATCAGGCTATTTAAGAAAGTTAGAACCATAGGAGGGGAATGGAGCTGCCTGGAGAAGGCTGAAGACAGCCAGGTCTCCAGTCAGCCAAAAGCAGGAGAAATGGCGCGGTCACAAGGTAAGCTCAAACACAGACAATCACATGCAACTCTTGTATCATTGTATTTCTAACTGCGGTACACCGATACTACAATTGTTTTGGCTACGAGTAAGCTTTGGTGGTCGCGAGTCTTAACGCGCTACCCTCGCGATAGACTAAACTGCTGATGACGGGGAGACCGAGGTTCGATGCCGTTCAAGTCTTATTGAGGATAGGTTTTCATAAATGGTTTCACATGCTTTCTCCCCACGCAAATTCAGGTACACTTATAAATATATCACCCGCCTCGGTGTTGTAGTTGGCTAACGCGATAGTTGTGTTGAGCTCGACCGCTGAGGACGGAGAGATCGAGGTTTGAATCTCGGTAGGGTGAACTGGGGGTGGTTTTTCCTAAATGGTTTTCCACTCTCCTTCCACGCAAATGCGGGTTCACTTCCTCTAATTTAACCTTCCCAAGTCCTAATCCATTAGCGTAATTAGTACTTAAAGCGTATAACCCGAACGGGTAGTAAGACGCGGTGCTAAATATTATTATTATTATTATAAATATAGTATCCCATATCTCTAAAACCATTAGTGTCATTAGTATATAAGTGTATAACTCGAAAGGGTACTAAGACGTGGTGATAAAATAAACAAAACTGTTGAAACATTTAGTGTGTATTGATGACTTTACCATTGAAAAAAAAAATCTATTTAATTTTAAGAGTTAATCCGTATTTTATGTGGACGGTAATTGAAAGGGAGACTTAAATCCTTACCCACAGTAGTTAAAATTACTCTTTCAACACTAATCTGTAGGCCCAACTATACATAAAATGTTGAAGAGTCTCGGTTGCATTTGGTTGTTTTTATTTCTTCTCTTAAGGTTAATTGTATTGCATGCTGGGTAACTTGTTAACTGTATTTCCTTCTTTTTTATTCTTTCTATGTTTCACTTTGCTCTCTTGTTGCCATACTCTTATCTCCCTCACTCTATTGGCTTGGCGGGCTGTGATGATTGCTGATACGAAGCAGGCTTTGTCTCGGGGACAACTCCACCTCCGTCGCCGGCAGTCACGGCGAAAGTGATAACGGCGGCGATGGGTTTCGCCCCCAACAACCCCTCCACGTCGTTTGGCGGTGGCCAATCAGGACTCACCCTAAGTGCGGTCTTGTTGCAAGGGTTGCAAGGTACAAACGCGTGGGAATGTTCCCCGAAATAATCTCCTCACTCTCGCACGGCTCGACTTGTATTAACCGCCGCAAGATTTCCCCGAGTTTTTCTAGTGTGTGTTTTACTAACAAGCCATATATTTAGCTCTATAATAAATAATTTAATAAAGATAACATCTATCCATAGACAATGTATTATATTTGAAAGAAGGTACAAGAAAGTTGGATAGAAACACATAAAAAGGAACAGACACAATATGACTTTTACAATGAAAAGAAGAACACAGTTCACACTTTACATTGCTGCCATTGGATAAAAAGGTTATGGTTGCCTCTTGAAGAAAATTGATCGTCATCACCCAATCCATGAACCTACGGTTTCATTATATCAGTCAATTCATCAGGAGTGAGTGTGAAACAACTTCTAAAAAGAAGAAACAAAGGGAAAAGAAAAAAGGAATTACATAAAGGACAAACACAGGAAATAGACATTGCTAATTTTTCAACAGACTGTTTTTTTTCTCTACAATTATTTCAAGGTCCCTTACACAAACTAAATATTAAATATTTTGTTTAGCATAAATTTAGAATACTTTCATTATACGTATATAACCATTAATGATATGGTTTTGTATATTAGAATTTGGGATGATAAATTTAAATTAGTTTTCACCAAGCATTTATTTGGTAATATCGAAACGAGTGTGGACAGACAAATATTTCTGAGTGGAGTTTGCCAAATTTTGTACCCTACCTAACTATGTTTGGCATATGTTGGTGTGGATTTGATTATCAGGTAATTATTTTTTTTCTTCGAGTAATGGTGTAGTTTGATATATTTAACACATTTTCCATTAATAAGTAATTTTCTTTCTGACTCGGTTATCTTATGTATGTACTTAATATATGGTTTACTAGCCTACATGTATTTAAATAAATGAAAACCTACCCCTTGGAAAGTTGACCACGTGGATAGTGTGTCTGCGTCTAATCATAAAAGTCAAGAGTCCATCGCGACTAACGAGAATGGAATCTGCTTCGGTGGCTGCATGGTCTAAGGCGCTACTCTCGTACATAAGCCTTCCTTCACCTCTGACAAGACATCTTGTGAATGTGGGGAATGCCAGGCCTCCACCGTGGTTCGGATTCCACGTTAAACTGTNCCACCGTGGTTCGGATTCCACGTTAAACTGTAGGTCCTTCATTTCATCTCACAATCACCCTACCATTATACATTAGCGTAAGTGCGTGTAACCCGAACGGGTAGTAAGACGCAGTGCTGAAATAATACCAGTGCTGTTTTCCTTACGTAACATTCCACATCCTGATATGATTAAAATTATTATTATTATTGGCACCGCGTCTTACTACCCGTTCGGGTTATACGCACTTACGCTAATGTGTAATGGTAGGGTGATTGTGAGACGAAATGAAGGACTTACAGTTTAACGTGGAATCCGAACCACGGTGGAGGCCTAGCATTCCACACATTCACAAGATGTCTTGTCAGAGGTGAAGGAAGGGTTTGGTAATCAGATAAATCCGTGCCGGGACAGAGGATTGAACCCCGGACCCTAAGCACAGACGTCTGACACCTTACCCTTAGACCGCCAGGTCACCATGATTAAAATTTATATCATTCTGTAAAAATGTTTGATTTATGTATTTAAAAGTAATGTAAAATATTTTATGAAAATGAAACTACTTGAATACATCAAATCCACTACCAAAGTCTTACATTTTCTCTTTTTTAATCGACAATCATTATAAGTTCACCAGAGAAACTTTCATTCGAATAGTCGAGCTCTAATATTTTACTTTTATATAAAATTATATTGAACTTTCTGTTGAAACTAAGACATGAATTTACTTATTTATCAGTTAGCTGTTCAGGTAAGTTTTTCCTTTAAACAAGTTGTGTGAATACCTTCTTTTTTTTCCATAGGTGTTTATTTTTTTTCTTTTAAGAAATTTACTTTTGGTGTTGTGAAGCTTTGAATGCGATAGTAGTAGAAGTGCGTGAAAAAATTTGTGGCAAATGTTGTATGTTCACTTATTTTATTTTAGTATTTCTTAGTAACATTTGTTTATTGTACCAATATTTTTATATGGGCTTACGAAGGTAAAGATGCACGTTCATATATGTTTGGTTTCCATTTGTATATTTTCAATGAGACAAACGAGCTAAAAGCTCGGAAATATGGGTGTGTATATATATATTTGTTTTTAATAAGGTTATTTGTTTCTCGTCATATAGTGAGAGTAGGTGTGTGTGTGTGTGTGTGTCTATACACACACACACACACACATATACCATTTATTTTAAGTGTGGAAATATGATTACTGACTTTTATTTAACTTCTATCTCACAATATTAATATCAGCAGGCATAGTACTAATCAGAGGGAACCATTTCTCTAAAATTCAACCTTCCCCATTCCTAACCCATTAGCGTAATTAGTACATAAGCATATAATATGGATGAATAGTAAGATATGATGCTAAAAATAAATCAAACTTTCATCACTTAAGTGACAGGATTATCCCATTTGTTTTTGACGGTGACAGCAAGGCAGTAATTTCCTGACTGTACTCGTGGTAATGTTTCTTTCAAGTTTATTTTCATTCTTCCTCAATGCAAATGTGAGTACATTTCCTATTAATACTAGCTTATTCGTCTCTATTCCACTAGCATGGTTAAAATGTACATAGCCATAAAGTTTCAATATGGGGGGAAGGAAGGGATAAATCAAAATCGACCTTAAGGAAGTGAATTTAAAAAGATAAGACTAATTTTGTGTGATGCTTTTGGAGCCCAACTAACCATTTTATTAATTTTAATTTCAGTGTTTTTTTTTTTTAAAGTGTGTATCTAATTTTGTAAATATTTTTCAAGCATGTGTTTTTTTTTTTAATATCAATCAAACGCAATATTGGTGTTGTATTTTGCAGCATGTATAAAATCAAAAGTGCTTTTTTTTTTGTTCTTGCTTTTTTTTTGCTTTTTGTTGTCATGACAGGTGTTGACAATGAAATAAAAAGTGACTCATTTATAGAGGGTGACCAAAAAAGCTCGGAAATCCTCAGTGTAACTAGATCTGAAAGAGGTCGGCTAAGTTTCCCAGGTAGCAACACCCAATCTAACCATACAGGTAAGATTCCCTTCTTTGGCCCTTTGGACAACTTTTTAAATTGGCTCTAAATGGAATTACAGATAGTATTATTTATTTAAGTCATGGAGACAGACTCAATTTTGTAAATGCCATATATATCTTGTCGGATTTTTGAAAAATCAACATTTATTAGAAAACTTGTCGGTCATTATTCGATAGATTTGAAAGCTGTTTAGAACTTTCATGGTAAAAACTTGTTTGTTTTTTTTTGCACATATATCCATTATATTAAAAAATGTACATATATTATAAATATAATATATATAAAATGATTATACATTATTTATGTTTGACTCATTAAACTGGTCACAACAATCTTAGATAAAAATATTGACAGAGAGCATTTGTATGAATCAATACAGATTACCTCCTGCTAAGCTGCGTCATAAATGAATGGTCAGACAAAATCTAAAGTATCTTTTGTAAAAAAAAATATGGCGATATCAAATTTTTCATTGCTAAATGAAAACATAGCTATTTTCTTATCTTATCTTACATATATTCAAAATTTTGGTAATAAAATTCCAAAAATATCTATATTTTTGGAATTTCATTCAAACGCTGTATGTTCTTTTTGATATTTTTTAGTTATCTGCCCATTCAATTTGAGGGTACAGTGTAGTATTATTTTCTATAATTCTAGGCAAGTGTTTTTTGTTCCTAATCATGCTTTACATTTACATTAAGTCTATTTCATTTGCAAACCCTGTTTTATGTTTGATGACCAATTTGCATGCTCTACTAACTGCATGAGGAGTGCGATGTTGCATGCCCTGACTGACCGCATGTTGTCTTGTCTGTCTCTTTGTCTGTCCGTGTCTCAGAAGATTCAGAAGTTGTGGCATACCATGCACTGACCGCAGACTCGGACGAATCTGTCGATGGTAAGCCCTTTTACTTTAATCATATGTCAAAATATCAACATTCTATTCACTTGGGATAGGGTTTAAAATGTCGATCCCAAACACATACGTAACATTTTACACTTCAGCCTTCAATTTCCCAACTGGTCGAGCCTCGAACCCAGTGGTGTATACAGGCGTAGGTTAAGTAGTCCCGGGACACAGACAAGGTATACACCAGACCCACAGCCTCGTGGTTAAAATGGCTGTACTCCTCGGGCGAGCTTGAGTTGTTAAACACAGGGGACCGCTAGTTGCAGCCCCAAGGGAAAACATTGCTGTCAAGCAGGCAATTTTTAAAAACAGTTCACTTTAAAGATGGTCTTACTAGAGAAAGACAAGAATTGCCTTCTATTGTATCAATAAACCAGCTTTCACAAAGTTATGTTCAGGTAGCTACCCAAACACCCTAAATGAGCTTACTCTGAGTGCAAATTGCAAAGAAAGTATAAAATACAATAGGTTTTTTAATCAAGTAAATGCTCACAAACTCTATAGTTGCAAACCATCTTCAAATACCATTGACTAGTTATTTGTCTGAAAAGGTTTGTCCGTTGAAAGGGGGTGAGTTGGTGGAGGGGTACAAGGGGTGGTATTGCTGACGTGTTTGGACTGCCACCCCTTTACAACTAACAGTGTGACAGTGAGTCGTATCACAAGTGCTGTTATCAACGATGACAGCATCTAGCACTACCCAGTTCCCAAAGACTCGACCTGGCACAAGGAGCACAGCGAATCTCCCATAGGGCCGAGTATGAGAGAGGTGATACAAGCTCATGAAACATAAAAAGGGTGGGGGTCTATCACCTGGTGGGCCGCTCGGCAATGGCCCTCTTAAACTCATTGCTCTGTAATTATGTTTACTCAGTCTTACAACACTCGGAGATAAAATATTAAAATCTGTTACATCATCTAAAAAACAGCTTAGTGATATGAAAAGGGTCTGTCCTTTATACATCAATAATTTTTCAGTACTTATCATAATCTATAGCACAGTAAGTGCCAACCAGGCATCAGATCCGGTTAGGGGGGGAGGCGGTTGAGGAAAGGGGACATCTCACTCTCGGTCCAGGGGTGACAAAAACCTGAATAAACCATCGATCGAACTACACAGCTTCATCATATTTTATTGAGCACAGTTAGTGTATAACTGACTTACATGAACAGTATGTTATATCAAGTTTATGATTGGTTTCAAATGAATGCAGCCTCTTTAAAGAAAGTTTGTGTATAGACCATTCCACTATTAAATTGCAGTGTAGGTCTTGTGGAGTGCACAGTCGCTCAGCTAAAGAGAGAATGACAATTTTTATGTTGGAAATGTTTTATCAAGTTGTTGTATTAATAAATATCATGATTAATTGGTATTCAGGATTAGTTGGCGCATCTAATTTCGAAGCACGAGTGCTATGGTTTCCATAGTCGGTGATCACTATTAGTGATTGGTTTTACTGAGTCAACGTACCTCTATTGCTTACACTCTTGTTGTCTTTTTTTTAGACATAATCATTATATTAATGATCCAATTTTTTTAGATACCGTAGCTCTAGTTTATTGTTCTAAATTAATTAATGTTTATTTTATTGATCAATCAAAATATTCTATTGTATTATTTTATTATTAGTAGTATATTATTGGAACTCTCCAATATTATCTATCAATTCAATTATATTCTTATAAGAGTAGCTCATAAGTATGCTAGAATATACAACATCGGCTTCATTAATACCAAGTTTCTTAATTCAAAACCTTAATCAGAATATACTTTTCTACTATTTAATTACGATTATATACAAGTTTTTAAAAATCTTCATCTAAAACAAGCGAAAACTAAAACGTTATTTTGTCTAGTTTTGTGTTAAATTAATATGTATTTGTTTTTTTAATATATACTAATTAATATATTAAATTTAAGAATTATATAAACACAATATTTCATCTTTAAAAAAATGCATTGTTATCAGCATCCTTAAACAGTGCTTAATTGGCAGGATGTTTTCTAATTTATAATTTGTTTGGTTTTTCTTCCTTCTATCTTGCTTTTATCTCTTCGATTTTTTTTATTTTTTTATTTTTTTTAACATACTATCCTCAATGACAGAACATCCACCAAAGTATAAAGTGTGAGTATTTGTAACATTTAAAGTCATAGTAACTATCACTTTTTTGGGCCTGTGAACATACAAAGGCGACTTAACACTTCCCCCTCCCCCCTCCCCCCCTCACTGCCCCAAACTCATACAAAAAATAGTTTTACTAAGGTTTTATTGAAATTGTACCGAGTGAGCTCAGTTTGGTACAACACGATAAAACAAACCACAACAACTAAATATAACTAAACAATAAAATCTATCTCTATAAGGAAAACCTCTTTTCGGAGGTAATTGTATTATATTTGGAAGAGGTTAGAGTAAAGGTGGATAGAAACATATAAAAGGGGGACGAACACAATATTTTACAGTGAAAAGAAAAACATAGTTCACACTTTACATTGCTGCCATTGGACAAATAGGTAATAGCTGTCTCTTGAAGAAAATCGATCGTGAAATGCACAACGCAACTTCCTAAAAGAGGAAGCCAAAACAAACAAAAAGGAGACTCGACATTATATAAGGAGATAGGACACTTAGATAGGAACGTGTAAAAGGAATAACGTCCATTTCCTGTGTTTGTCCTTTATGTTATACCTTTAGCAGGTTCCTATCTAAGTGTCCTATCATTCTTTACAAATCTCCTTGTCCACTCTTTTGTGTTTATTGGTTTTCTCTTTTAGGAAAGTTGCGTTGCGCGTTTCACATTCTTCCTTGATGAGTTCCGATAGAATGAAACCTAGGTCAGGGGAATGGGCGGTAACGATCGATTCTCTTAAGGAGGCAGCCATTACTGCTTTGTCCAGTGGCAGCAATGTAAAGTGTGAAGTTTGTTATTCTTTTCGTTGTAACAGCCATATTGTGTTCGTTCCTTTTCTATGTTTCTATCCACATTTCCTGTACCTTCTTACAAATATAAACAATCAACTTATAACTTAATAAAATCACAGATGAGTACAAAGTACATTTTAGAAACATAATCAAAAATTAATTGAACAGTAAACTTGTTTGCGAGAACTTTTTTTTTCCCTTAATATACTTTGACTACATCTCTCGAGAGAGAAAGTGACTATAAATTATTCCTGGGAATAACTTATCTTTGCCTGTTGTTCGTTCACAAGTGCGTAAACATTTGTTGTTCAGGTTTATAAGAGCGTACAATTTGTAGAAAAAATAGTTTTCCTTCATCTCTTGAAACCAATGACAGGTTGATATGCTGTACGTATTGCTACACACAGTTAAACATTGAGAGACTTGGAGCTAGCTCTGGGAGGTGACATTACGGATCCCGAGTTCCTAGTAAGAGCCAGAAATATTTTTTTTATAGTATCCAAACAGAGGAAAAATGTCACCAAACGGCCGTAGTAAATTAAACATTGGAAGGAGGACAGAAAGACATGGCCTAAACACTTACCAGAATACTGTAGGCCTCAAAGTTCACAACTAAAACACATAATTATTTTCAGGTTGATCAGTCCCTTTCGTCAGAACAAGAGATTAAAACATCCTCTACATCTCCTATCCATGCTGTGTTTACTCTCTTGTGGTGGATAAAGGGACTGATGTACCTCGAAAATTAAATAATTATGTGTTTTGTCGTGTTTTGATTGTAAACTTTGAGGCCTACATTTTTTTGGTGTGTAAGGTTTGCCCTTCTATCCTCCTTTAAATATCTAGTATAAAATATATTGGTGCGAATCTCTAGCACTTGACCACAAACCAAAATTAGTGGTACTTAAGCGCATGAACTGAGGTACAACGAGCTATGCCTCGTACTCCAGACCATGCACTTCTTTCTACAAGACAAAAAGATTCCTCTGTTTCTTTAGATAATTTCCAAATTTTAAAAATAACAAAAACTATCCGGTCCAAATTAGAACTATATTGAGATTTTAGAGATTAGGTAGAATTCGCAGTCAGGGAACTCAAATTACTTTTTGACGAACTTGTTGGGTTCAGCTGACTCTAAGCCAGGCCGAGGAAAGTAACATTCCTCTATTAAATTTCTTCTTACCATAATTCATGCGCTCAAGTGCTACTAGCCTGCGCTTCATTAATTTATTGGTTCACTCTCCTTGAAGGATAAATTGACCTTATGGTACTTAGCTATTATTTTTGGCCCAAAATTATTTTAAAATATATCATTAATGGCGCTTAAATAAGGAACTTGTTATCTTATAAGTCTACACTTAAGTTTGATTTTTCTGGATATTGTATAACTTATAAAAATTATTTCTAACACAAACAAAAAACCTGTTCCCATGTCATTAATTAACCATTTAGATCTAAGGGGGAAGGAAATAAATTCACATTTTTCGCCCTCACAAGAATTAAATCTTAATCTCTCTTTGTAAAATACAGATTCTTTCATTTAGTCAAATATTGAGTGTACATATTTATAGTTCATGATGACTCTTAAAAAAGATTTAATTTCAACCCATACACCTTTATTCATTTTACATATCAATCTAATATATTGTAATGACCATTTTAATATATAAATCAATTGAAATAAGAATTTGTAAAAATTAAGTATTTAGTATTTTGCTTTCAAAAAAATCAAAGTTATAAAAATCCCACGAAAAACATTTTCGTCATTTTAAATTTTAACATAGTAAATTTGTGATAGTATTTTTTTATTTATTTTTTCAAAACAATCTAAATTTCAATATACTTTTAATTAGAAGAATATTATAGAGCGATATAGTCCTAGAAATAGGTAAATGTTCTTAAAAGAATGAAAGTGTATTAAAACGAAATTGTTTAATTCTTTGATTGTGTTATAGACCTTCATTAGACATTTTGCAAATTAGTCTCTTTAATTACATATTTTAGAGATTTATTTTGATATTTTAAAAATAAACAAAGTATTTGAAATCATTTTATTAGAAATACAAACCTTATTTAGCCTTCCATGGTTTTTTAGAATGAAGGAAAGTCTAAGCATTCACCATTGGATTTGGGAAAGTTGAACTGATTTCACTAGTGATCACATTTTTTGGGTGCTCACTATTGAATTTAAAAGATTCAAAAGACTAAAAAATCCTCAACATCACTATTTAAACATATCGTGTCCTGCTTGATTTATGAGCTCACTTTATCAATTAAATTGTTACATTAACACTATGTAATTTTCTCATTTGATGGCTTAAATCAGGTGACGGTAACTGGTCATTCGCGATCGATTGGTCGATCTCGCGAATGTTTTCATTCGATCACATAAGGAAACTGTAACGTCTTTAAAAATTTATGTTTGATTGAGTCTTCTAAACTCACAAATGTATAAAAAAAATCAAATAATTATATGAGCGTGACAAAAATTATCTTGATCGATCTTTTATCGGTAAATGTTATAAGAAAATCAAAGGTTTAATATGAAAATGTGCATTTTATTTATTCATAACATTTTCTTCTAGAAAATTTGGGACACAAACGTTTGAGGGAAAAATTTAAACTAATCGAGCAGTCTGTGTGGTCTTCACTGGTCACTTCGGCAATCAAATTCGTTCAGAAAAACCAAAAATTTAAGTTTGTAAGATTCTAATGTTGGGGTACATGTGTGCTTGCACATGATTCCCAAGCTAATACTGCATTGAACAGTTACATACATGAACCTTGTGGGGAAATGTCACAGAAGATTCATTTTCTGCTCTATTGTATTACGGTGACCTGGTGGTCTAGGAGTAAGGTGTCAGACTTCTATACTGGCGGCCGGGGTTCAATCCCCGGTACTGGCATAGATTTATCTGATTACCAAACCCTTCCTTCACCTCTGACAAGACATCTTGTAAACGTGGGGAATGCCAGGCCTGCACCGTGGTTCGGATCACACGTTAAACTGTAGGTCCTCCATTTCTATCTCACAATCACCCTACCATTACACATTAGCGTAAGTGCGTATAACCCGAACGGGTAGTAAGACGCGGTAATAATAGTAATAATATTGTATTACACATTTCCCAGCACACATCTCTTACCTAAACTCAATAAACTCACATGTTAGGTATTCTTATTAATACATTGTTGTGTTTATCCACAAAGGCCGACGACGGTGATACTATTTAAGTAGATTAACCGGCTGCACAAGGCTTATTTAAGAACCCCGTGGTCGATTCATTGGTGTAAGAATGGAAGTGCAGAAATTGCACCGCCTTACTCTTAATTTTATTGTTTATTTAATTGAAGTATTTAACATGCACTTTCTGAACCGACCGATTAATCAGAACACGGAAATTTTTATAAGCGAGAGCGAAAAGGCCTACCAATTTTGCCGGTAAAGGTATTTTCACATCCCCTCTAAGGTGCTTTTACTCGTCACAATCGACACGGGACCGACGGCTTTACTTACCCTCCGAAGGAAGTTGTGCTATAGATTTTTATCGTTAAAGAAAATTCCGTCTACCTCAGCTGGGTTTGAACCCATAAACAGCCTCACTTCGATCCTTTCATATAAGATGTATTTACTTCAAACCGGTGACCTGGCGGTCTAGGGGTAAGGTGTCAGACTTCTGTGCTGGCGACCGGGGTTCAATCCTCGGTCCCGGCACAGATTTATCTGATCACCAAACCCTCCCTTCACCTCTGACAAGACATCTTGTGAATGTGAGGAATGCCAGGCCTCCACCGTGGTTCGGATTCCACGTTAAACTGTAGGTCCTCCATTTCATCTCACAATCACCCTACCATTAAACATTAGCGTAAGTGCGTATAACCCGAACAGGTAGTAAGACGCGGTGCTAATAATAATAATACTTCAAAACTGTATAGTCTACGCATGTCGTGTTTTTTGAATTCCTTGAAAAAATTTTATTTTGAACCGTATTTTACACTATACGTATGCCCTCTATTCCTCCTCCCCTGTGTTTCCAAGTCTAGAAATCATTTCCCCGACACTCAAATAAATAGTGATGTTTGTCGATTGGTCTAAACTTTTGGAACTTCCTCGGTTAATGTCGGAAATACTTTCGAAATCCTAGTGGTGTTTGCCTCTGCTCTTAACAGTTATTACTATTTTGTCTACCATCGGGAGGCGCTAATGTTGTTTGGGATGTGTGTGTGTCCTCTTGTAGAGATAAGGTTGCTGTGTCCCAACAAGACTTGCTCACAGCTCTCAACCAACTCCTATGGTTCAGGTAAGACAGGCCCCGAACAACCTTCCCTCCGATGAACAATGCCTCTGGATACGTGGGCGCTGCTAAATAGATTTCCCCGCATTCCTTTTGATGTTAGCAATGGTCGGTGATGAATTAGGAAACAAGATATGGAATATATTATAATTTACTTTTTTTTATATAGTATCTTGTCACTTTCATGATTGATTTTGAACAACCACCCACATTGCTAACGAGTACACAGCGATAATAAGCCGCTTCATTGGCCGCTTCGGTGGCCGCTTCGGTGGCCGCATGGACTAATGCGCTACTCTCGCAGTAGACTCGACTGTCAGTGACGTGTACATCATTTTTCGATCCCATTTGGTTGTACTGATGGCGGTTTTTCCAAAATGATTTTCCCACTCTACCTCCATGCAAATGTGAGTACACATCCTTTAAATCCAACCTTCCTCGTCCCTAACCCATTAGCATAATTAGTACATAAGCGTACTACCCAAACGGTTAGTACGACGAATATTATAACACAGCAATAAGGGGTACCCACCCACCTTGCCAACAAGTATACGGCAACGAGTGAATGTTTATTTTTTTTATTTTCCTAGTTATCAAGTACGTGGAGTAGCAAGATACACTATAAAAAGTTCACTAGCTTCCATTTTGGGCTCCATTTTCTGCTTTCACAAGTCACCACCGCTGGCAACTCAATTATATAAGTATATATTCAAACAAACCTTACGAAAATCATTCCAGGCCAGCTATCAGAAAGTAACATTTTTAATACCTACTTAAATAATGAACTTAAACTGTGCGTAACCTAATACAGCATAGTGTTATTTTCATTTAAAAAAATATGCAGAGGTATGGCGTTAATCTCAACCAATTGTTTTACAAATTTTATTGAAATATCTGCATTGTATTATTCATTTTTGTAAACATAATATGTACAATGTAGCAATAACTCTACTATGATACAGTTAAGTGTTTTTCTTCCTGAAGCATTGTTTATTGGATGCGAAGTTGTTTCAAGATGGTGATGTCTTTCCATTGTTGTGAAGCATCATATTATGGGCACATGCATGTTTAGTATAAATTAGTATGTTCATTACTCAGAATCAAGCTTTACATTTATTTTAAAGTGATCTATCATAATTAGCAACAATGTCTTGTTCTACTGAACCTATCCCTCAATTATGTTATATTTGTGTGTTGAAATTCTGGTCACTTAACACACATTATTGTAATTTATTGCATCGATGAATAGATTGTTATTTAAGAGCCGCAAAAAACGAGAGGGATTTTGCCGCGTGAATCTTACCCGCAGAGATATATTGGTTCAAATGAGAGTGCTCACAAAAGAAGGAGAGGGGAAAAAAAAAATCACGCAGCAAAATTCCTGCACGACCATTCTATAACAGCCACTTATATCTGCGGCAAAATTACTTGACGCGCGGTAAATAAAATACTGCACATCGACACAAATGCACGCTTTTTGACGAGAGGGAATAAACCATAGATCCAGTCTGATGTTGGAGATCTTTTGTGGTAGATCAGTTAAAAATGTCTGAAAGTGAGGATATATATCCTCATAATCCTCATGTGTTTATGGAGGGGGAGATAATTTAGGATGATAACCTGCAATAAACTAACCTACTTGGGACCGGTATATCGGGGTTGGATTCCTGCTCAAGGATCCTGGAGTGAATTTTCCTAAATGGTTTCCCACTTTACACTCATTGCGCCCAAAACCGCCTTTTTTTTCTTTTTTTTTTTTTAAATTCTGCGAAACAAAAGGTACGTAACCACCACGGAGTTAACGCAGTCAGTCAGTCATGGTGCATCCTTCACTCCGTTAACAGTGCAACTGAACATGGATGAATGGGAAACACAAATGATTTTCTTTCCCGTGTGAAAGGAACATCCGATTGTTGAAATAAGCAAACATTTTAATTTATTAATTTTAATCTATTTACCATTTTTGTAAGTTGAAGTTAACTTTTTAAATTGCTATCTACATAACATTTATTATTAATTTAGGAATCTGCAATAACTAGACCTTACAATATAACAAAATGTATGCAGTAGCTTAGCAAATATACTGTAAGCTGAGTATTATCACCTAAATTGAAAAGGGAATTAATTTGCATTCATATAAATAAATTGCTATTGAAGTGCTTTCCATGAAACCAACAAAAGCCATGTTTATAGTCCTACTTGTTTTTTTTTTTAACAGAATAATCACAAAACAAAGAGATCCGTGTTTACTGATTTGTCAGCAAGGCTTCCTTTTCATTAAAAGTGATAATTTGTGAGAATGAGGATCAAAGTGTCACAAGTCACTTCACAAATCTATTGGTTCTTTGTTCCAATTAGTAAAACCGCTTTACCACTATCACAACTTATTTGACTTTTTTTTTGTGAGAGTTCTACCTAGTATTATCTGTCAGCTTTAAAAATAAAAACATGTACTAGCCAATCATAAAAAAAATATATTGTAATTTTGTTGATATGTATTATATTTTCCTGTGACTCACAAATTAATTGGTTTTTAGTATCTTTGTTTTCTAAAGGTTGGAGCTGTAGTCGGCTAAAGAAGTTTTTGTCCTTGCCCTTGACACCTTTTTTTTATTATTTATGACCTACTGATAACACCCACAACTTGGATATTTTCACTTCTGTTAAGAGTAACTTTTTAACACATCAAGCCACTTCTATAATTATCTTGAGCAGGCTAATAGTGTTATTATTTGCTTGCAAAGAAACTTGATGAGTTTAAAATATTTTAATTCAAGCTGAGTTTTTTTTCTTTCAAGATTTAAAATAGGAATTGTTCATGTAAATGGATCGTAAGTACTTATCATGTTTATTAAGAAAAAAAAATACTCCAGGTATAGTTCGTGTCTTCTCACAAACTATTAAATGAACAATTAAAGGTATGTTTTTTTAATTATCATAGATAAAATTGCTTTATATATGTCCACTAGTGTGTGTGTGTGTGTGGGGGGGGGGGGGGGGGGGGGAGTGAATGTTAGTGAGAGTTAGTGTGTGTGTGAGACCATGANGGGGGGGGGGGGGGGATGCATGGATATGAATTTTTCCCATTCCAAGTCTACGAGTAGAGTAGGCCGGTAATTATTTAGAATATATGAGACATTGAGTACACTTTGTTTTTTTTAGATAAAGCAACATCTTCTCAAAGGTATCAATGTTTTCTAGACATCAACATTAATCAATCAACTATGTAGATTCATCTATACATGAATACAAGAATCATATTACTCGGAAGAAAAAAAAAGTTCACTCCAGGATAGTTTTATGATTAAAAGAATTTCACACATGCAAAAGAATAATTGTTTTCATAAAGTCACAAGTGAAAAATGAAAATTTATATTTTTTATTTGTTACAACTCAAAAAACTTATAATTTTCCAATCATTCACTAGATTTACAGATGATAATTGTTATATCTCGATGTGTGATATTGCTTGTACTTACACTAAGGTAATTTCATATATCTGATATTATTAGGTGTTTTTAAACTTGTATCTCACATGTTTTTGAAGTTTTTATAACAAAACTTTTTTTTTGTCGACCAAATTGGTTAAATAATTCTCCAGTTTAATTTTCTTCGCCTGGTGATGTCAACCATTCTTAAATATCTGGCATGGTCATAGCGACAGCAGATGAGAAACTTTTTAAATGAAGAGAAAATGTTGTCATTAAATTCCAAGACACCCTTGATATATAACTGTTGGTATAACCATGTGAAGAAAATTAAACTCTTATGTTACTGCTGAAACAATATTTGATTTATTTTGACAAAAAAACGTTTTGCTATTAAAAATTTCAAAATTACTGACCTTTTCACATGTCCCCTACCTACATACACTCCCACTTTAGCATCGAGGATTTGTTTCAAATATACAGAAGCATGTTATTTTCATAATTTAATAAAACAATTTGCTTAAAGTAAGTTAAGAAAAAAAATATTTATCACAGAAGGGCTTAGAATATTGTTACCTATAAGTAAAAGACAATAAAAAGTTAGTATAATACTCCTATTTAAGGGTGAGCCTACCACTTTTGATTTAATTTTAACAGTATTTCTATTTTATTTGACGTTTTGTTGGAAAATAGATTTGATTTTTGAAACTTACATGTCATAAATCTATAAACAATATTGTTGGAAACATACACAATATGTTCATGGTTATATCGACCAACTTGGCATTTTTATTGAAGATTTACTACCCAATCCTTAAACTTCAATAAATGTGTGAAACCTATTTATGCAAATATTGTCGAAGGGGACTAAAAATTATTTTTTTATGATGACGAATTGTTAGATTTAGAAAGCACAGTAATTTTCTTACAAAAGATAAATTGCTAAAAATAATTCAAATGGGGAAGGCCTTAAATAAAATATAGAACTTAAGTTTTTTATTAGAAAACATTTAATTCCTATAAAATCATATCATTGCTTTGCCGTTGAATAAATAGTTTTTGTTACACTATACTAATAAGCATTGATAGTTTTTAAAGTATATTTTAAATTAATTTTCAGTAAAATCAAATGAGAAAATTAAGCTCATCATAGTAAATGTGCCCTTAAGTTGGTAATAATTCAACTCTTGGATAATTTTAAAATTGATAAGTTGCCTTCAGTATTGAGACTTTAATATCTACATTATATTTCCAGGAATTGCATGACTATAGATTTAAATGCATGTTAAAATATAATACATTGCTCAATGTTGATACTGTTGGGTTGTTCTTTTTGTTCAATTCGTTTCTGTTCAACGTTCCAGTGATGTCAGGCAAGGAAAAAAAAAACATTACTACCTCCCCCTTCTCCTTCCATCATTACTCTCCCCTCTTGTGGTTGTGGTGGCGTGCAGTGCTGGATGTTTTAATAGGTGTTCACACGTGTGGTGTACCATTTTCTGTACATCTGTTTGTTCAAACGTGTTTCTTTTTAATTGGTATCGCATATATTTATTTTAGAATCTACATTGGTAAATTATTGTGCTTTTGTCTAACCTTACATTGTCATGTTGAAGTCTCTGTAACATAAATTAAGTAATATTTAAAATCATATCCACAGCGGAAGAATTTTTTAGAATATGTAACAGATATATGTAGCGCATAAAACATAACAAAAGATCCTTATATTTTATTTACTTGGCCATATCATGGATACAAACTTTGGACTAATTATGATTCTGATATGAACAACCTTTAAGAAAATACAAGAATATCTTTTTTTTATCTTTTATGAATATATTTAATAAATAACTTTTGTAACTGTCAACTACAGTTCTTCCTTCCAAAATTCTACTATAGGGATTTTTGAGACCATCAGATAACCTTCTTCACACGTCAATCAGAATAAATATACATGCACCCTTACATAAATTGAATAAAAGAAATTATATTACTCATCGCCATGCGCAGGGGTGCGACTGACTGGGTACCAGCCGGAAGACAAACGCTAGGAATGATTAAAACCCCTCCTCCCCCTTTGAATTTTTTAGTTATTATTATTATTATTAGCAATTGCATTAAATTAACAACAAACAAGAAAGCATCAAGGATTTTATTTCACAAGATTATTCTTTTAAAAAAATGAATATTATAAATTACGATGGCATCCGCAAGCTGATGGACACCCTTTTTTATTAAACTCGTCACTAATGTCATCCATGTCCGTACCTACAGCCACCCTTTGTTTGATGAATGCGGCCATGAGAGGTTGTAGCAGTAACTCAAGCCTACAGTAACCAATACCCTCTGAATATCCGTCAAAGCAGTTGTTGTTTTTTTAAATTATTAGGTACGTCATTCTCTTTCACTCTAACATTTGCTGTTTGTTTTTTGTTTTTGTTTTCTAAAGTGGGGGTGCCATGGCACCCTCGTTGCGCACACCTGTGATATTACCTAGCCCTCTAATATTAAACTAGGGTCTCATGCTTTTGGCACGAATGTTGACGGATTAAATATCCGAGATATTTTATTTGATAGCTACAGTTATCGCCACAACTAAATAATCATATTCTTTATATTGAATGATTACACTTGGACACGGGAATCAAACCCAGTACCTTTTTATTTGTATGCCATTGCTCTAACTACTGAGCTATCCCGTGCCGAGGGTCATTCTTCACTCTTATTTTAATGTCAGAGTCTGTGATGGATGTGCGTAAATCGTTGCCTACAAATGTGTGATCGATTAAGGTCATTAGCTATCAGATAATGCGTGAGCTTAATTGATCACAAATTTGTAGCCGACGATTTACACACATCCATCACAGACTCTGTCTTAAAATTTGAGTGAAGAATGGCTTTGGGCAAGGGACGATTGCTGTATAACTCGGTGGTTAGAGCATTGGCGTACTAAACACAAAGGTCCTGGGTTCAATTACCATGAATAGCTATTTTTCAATTTAAGTAATACGAATGTTGAGGCTTGTTTCCAGAGACATTTGACAGATTTTGGTTTGAATATTTATATATTCGAAGTCTCAGTTTGTGTGTCTCAAGAAATGCCTGTAAAAACTTTATTAACTTATGTAAGGGGCCTGTATATTTCTCAGACGGTACTTTTGGGTGTGAAGACTCGCAATGTTGTATGATATATTTACAGACTCTCGACAAGACTTTGTTCAGTTGGTATTTGATGGATTAAATCAACCTAATGCCACAGAGATGAATGGCTATGTTGATTCTTTCATGCACCTGATAATTGTAGGGTTTTTAAAAAAAATAACTTATTCGTTTATCTTTGTTTGATGTTGGTCAACGACTCATTGTTTATGCATTTCTTATTTCAAATCAAAATTGATAACAATTTCTTGCACGATTTTGAAACTTATATATTTACTGTACATGGTAACTAAGACAAAGGTTTTTTTTCAAACTAATGAACCTAAAAATTTTATTACGATTAAAGATCCTCACTATATTATTATTATATTATTTACCGTCTCAGACATTTCTAGATATATTAAAGTAATGTAAATTTTTATTTCTACTAAACTTAAAGGTGAATAAAACAGTTTATATTTTAATCTATTGAGACAAAAAAAAATCCCTTTGTCAAAAAATATTTTTTGTGGTGTTTCTTACAAAAAGTTTAAACCAACTTATATAAGTACCTTGTTTATTAAACACCCAAGACTCATATAAAACTATACATATGTAATTTTATTTATATATTTATTTACTTATTTATTAATATCTCATTAAGAGCAATGAGTACCGTACTAAACAAAACCTAAAGGTTGACACCATCTTTGATCTTTGTTTTCTCGACAGCTCGAAAGCAGGAGATCATAAAGATGACTGAGCAGCTTATCGAGTCCATCAACATTGGGGATTATGAGGCATACACGTGAGTTTGGACATTCTTTTATACTTCCCTGTTCATTTCAAACCTCTATAACACGACTGTCAGGACAATTGTAACTTTGGCGTCTGCATCTCTGATTGTTTACGCAGAATATGTAATATTTATCCCAACTTGTGTTAGCAAGGGTGGTTTTATTTACATCGCGTTCACACATTCTTCTGACCAGGGAATATTCTCGTGGTTGTTTTCCTCCTTAGGCCGACACTTAAAACTGTTGATACTAGAGTTGAGTCGAATACACTATTTTATGAATTTGAATTTTGGAAAAAAATTATGAACTTAAGTAGAAATAGAAATATAGTGAAACATATGCAATAGAATTAGTAATTAAATGTTAACATTCTTTCTTATGATCCATTGATTATAACATTCACACATTCAGTTAAGTGCTAAATTACTGGTCTGAGGTCTGGTTGTTGAGTTCATCCTATGGTAATTAAAATTGATTCTGAACCACCAATAATCAGTATTAGAACTCTAAAACAAATTTCACTTGAAAAATTGGAGAAAATTCAGGATTTGAATTTTTTTTAATCTGAAATTTTCTTTAATCACCAAATATCCTTAAGGCTTTGAGGGATTTTAGGGCCCCCATCCTTAGTTGAAACACTTTATGGGGATTATAGTACATAAGATACATTTTTAAAAAAATTAGCTGAGTGAATAATATGTTTTGAATAATTACCCCCCAAACAATATTTTAAAAGTGTTTGGATGATAAATCTTCTTTTAAAATTAAGATGATTATTAAAAAATTATAGAAAAATCAGTGCAAGCTATTAATGTGTTAATATAATATACTCAAAAAGTGTTTAAATTGGACCGCAGCCCACCAACAAAAACCTAACAGCAGAGCGTACGAGGGGTTGTTGTCGGCAAGGGGGGTAGAGCTGGATTGATTTGTTTTCATAAGGCTCCTTCAAGTACGAATTTAATAATTTTAACCAAACGAGATTTTAATTTATAATAACTTTAATAATAATAATAAGAGAAATTTAAAAAATTGCAATTTTGATAAACAAATTATGATTTTAATACAAACAACATAAAACTAAATGTCATTGTCACAATAAAAGTAATAAATATGTATATGGGCCTAAAATGTTTTAGTATTAATCAAAAAAAATATGAATCTTAATACAAATAATTTGTTATCATACTTAACTTACTGGATAGTTTTAGTTTTAACACATTAGAGCCAAGTTGAAAGCGTTATTGGTCAGGTCATGAGGTGATAGGGCGAGGGAGGTGTTTGTCATTCTTTACAACATTATGGTATTGGTTTCGTGAGACTGAGGGGGTATGGGCATGTAACGAGGATGGAAAAAGAGAGGATGCCTAGGAAAATGTTAGAAACGAAGTAGGTAGGAAAAATACCGCAGGGAAGCTCAAGAAAGAGATGGGAGGACCAGATAACAAGGTGTACAAGTGAGAGGAGAAGAATGGAAGCAATTAAAGGAGGAAGAGTGGTGGAAGGATAGAGGAAGATGGAGGCATTTTACTAAACTGACCCGGCCACAGGCTAGAAACAGTTGATGTGCCGATGATTATGATGAGTATTTGTTTCTATAGTTTTGATTATGTTCTATGTAGGGGGGGGGGGGTAGTATCACACTTCTCCCCCCCCCTTTCCCCTAATCCCATTGATCTTCCACTGGTGTATTATAAACTTGAAAATCAACTAAAACCAGAACTGTGTAGTTGGGAGTCTGTAAAAATGTACCGACTGATTCTGGCTTCTAAATAAAAAAGAATTATATACTTTTATTTGTTATTTAGAATCAATATTTGTAATTTGGATTGATAAATGCGTTTAAATATAGATTCACAATGCCATAGAAGCTACCCATCAATTAATTTGTATTTGAGAATTTTACTGCAGTAAATTTATATAACTCTATAAGGAAAACCTCTTTTCGATTTATGAGATAATTGTATTATATTTGTAAGAAGGTACAGGAAAGGTGGATACAAACATATAAAAGGGAGACAAACACAATATGGCCTTTACAATGAAAAGAAGAACACAGTTCACACTTTACACTGCTGCCAATGTACAAAGAGGTAATGGGCAAAGAGGTAATTCTTTAAGAGGCAACCATTACCTCTTTGTCCATTGGCAGCAGTGTAAAGTGTGAACTGTGTTCTTCTTTTCATTGTAAAGGCCATATTGTGTTCGTCCCTTTTATATGTTTCTATCCACCTTTCCTGTACCTTCTTCCAAATATAATACTGCAGTAAATTTGTTATTGCTAGTTAATATACTTTAGCCATTTCTGGAGAAGTCAAGAGCCGGACAGTAGAAAGATAGAGGAGTCGAGAGACAAAGGTTTGGCGTATCGTCTCCACAGCCCTGGCTGAAACAATGTTGTTGGTTAGAGTCTTTGAAACTGATGTTAATTTTAAATATTTGGAACTAATAGCACTTTCATATTGCCCTTTTGATTATCAGTTGTTTCAAGTATAAAAGTTTAGATTTGATTACTATAAAATATAAATCAAAAGTTGAAAAGTACTATAAATGATAATTTTAACTTATCACTTCATATAATTAAATTTAATATTATCTATTGACTTGACAGCAAATTATTAGTAATAACTGAACAAATATTTAATTTGCAATATTAATCAATTTTTTTAGTTTAATTTTCTACAGTACTTGCTCATCATGCCATGAAACTTGTTCTCTTTTCCAGAAAAATCTGTGACCCGCACTTGACGGCTTTTGAGCCTGAGGCTCTAGGTAATTTAGTCGAAGGAATGGACTTTCACAAATTTTACTTTGATAATGGTAATTATTGCTTTTTATTTGTATTTTATCCTTTTCTTTTACTTTATGTGTGTACACCTTTTCCTATTTTATTTAGTACTTATTATATACGAGTAGTTGTAAATGACCTGTAACTTAAAAATATACTTTTCACTTAATTTGAATGAGGTATTTTTTTGGTTAAGAGAGTACAAGCTAATTTTGAATTGTTTCTAACTTTTTTTTTTGAGGAGGGGGGTCATTTACAGAAGGGCTTCGCTCATAATATTATGGTGGGTTAGGTTCTAGGGACCCCACTGTAGAGTAGAACGTAGCCTTTTTTTTTCAACATTCAAATGCATATAAAATCATGATAACATTTATTATTATTATTATTATTATTATTATTATTATTATTATTATTATTATTATCATTATCATTATTAGGTGGTCTGTCTTACGGCAGGTACATCTTTTTGTCGGTGATCTTAGACCGCCAATGCTCCCTGTCCTCTGACTCCTCCTTCAGCTCTCAGAATTTTCTTCTTTCCTTCAAGTAATCCAATATTTGAATCCTCCTCCTTCCTAAGCTCCCCTTTCCCTCAACCTTTCCTTCTATGACCTCACGCAGAAGACAGTTCCTCCTAAGGACGTGTTCAATCCAGTTTGCTTAGTACCGAAGAATCACATCCAAAATGGTTCTCTTCTCACCACTCTTCATTTGTCTGTCCACCTGATATTCTCAAGTCTTCTCCAGCACCATAATAACATGTTCACACTAAATGCACTAGAATGTTAACTGGTTTTCTTTTCCAAGAACCTTCCTCTTTTGTGTTATTTTCATGCTATCTTGCAATGTGGATGTTTGGTCAAGTTGTTCTACTTTGTTTTTTAACATTATTATGCTTGGTTACATCATAACTTTGTTCAAGTAAAAATTAATTGATAGACAAAGGAGTGAATGATTATTCTATTTAAAAAAAATTAATCTATAGCAATTAAGTTCATCCGTTGAATAGTATAGAACAATTAGTCTAAATGGTTAATCAACCAACTTTCATAATTCCATCTTCTTTGAACTGAATCATTACTTGTAGATGTATTTTATAAAATTAATTTACAAATATTCTACTACTGAACAATAACTTTATTCATATGTTGATTTAAACCATATTTTTGTTTCTTAAAAATATACAAGACTCAAATCAAGTTTTCGAGTATGTTTTTATTTTATATACATGATTGATAGTATTTTATCTAACATATATACAAACAAACAAAGTTGTTCTTGTTCACAATTAACTTCAGGGGTGAAACGTATGATAGTGTGTGTTTCAATATGTGTTTTTGTGTGTATTTGTTGTAGTGCTTGGCAAGAACTGCAAGGCACTGAACACGACGATTTTGAATCCCCACGTTCACTTGCTAGGAGATGATGCAGCCTGCATCGCATATGTGCGTCTCACACAGTATATGGATAAGTGAGTCACTCTTTATCTCTCTTCTCTTTACAATTTTATTATTAAATATGTCTCATAGTATCCGGCGTAAACTCTTTTTAATTTAAGGAAAAATGATAAAAAATAGGTGACCTGGCGGTCTAGGGGTAAGGTGTCAGACTTCTGTGCTGGGGGTCCGGGGTTCAATCCTCGGTCCCGGCACAGATTTTTTGCCAAACCCTTCCTTCACCTCTGACAAGACATCTTGTGAATGTGGGGAATGCCAGGCCTCCACCGTGGTTCGGATTCCCCGTTAGACTGTAGGTCCTCCATTTCATCTCACAATCACCCTACCATTATACATTAGCGTAAGTGGGTATAACCCGAACGGGTAGTAAGACGCGGTGCTGATAATAATAATAATAATAATAATAATAATAATAATAAAAAAAAATAATTAGCTCCAAAGGATTGAAGGATTCAAATGTTGTTCAAAACCATCCTTGAGGTAAATATTTGTACTCAAACCTTGATCAAGTACAACATATTTGTAGCCTAAGAAGTTTTTTGTTTGTTTGGAATTGAAATATTCTTTGAGTAAGAATAATAATTATGTGCTATGTGTAGAGTTTAATCCGACACCATACTGAGCTAAGGGTCCTGGGTTCGATTCCTGGCATGGCAAAAAAAAAAATTATCATTGATGAAATATGTGTTTAACTCTTTACTTTGATAAAATTAACGGCCGGGGACTGGATGTTGTGCCTGTCCTAGTCTTAAATTAGATTATAAGTCATATGAAGTTACGACAGGCCGGAGGTGAGAAAATATATGACTTGAATAAAAAAAAATTGACCCAGGCCATAGGCTGGAAACGTTAATGGATGTAAAAAAGTGTTATGTGCTTAGGACATTTAATTAAATGGAGTAATTTAAAGAAAACTTTATTACTTATAACAAAACTAGAGTCATACTGGTCCTTATACATATCAATAAGAAAAACACATTGTTTCACAAATCATACACTAATAAACTACTAAAAACAATGGCACCAACCAACAACAAAAAATTGAATTTCCCCAACACTATGAAAGCTTAGAATATAATTTCTGGTACAATATTTATATATTTTCTATTCTCAACACTGATTCCAGAGAACTACACAATGTGTCAAAAATAGTTAGTATCAAACATTAATGGCAAAATAAAATGTATTTTTTCAAAGAGTCACGTCATCATCAACTGTTTCCAGCTTGCGGCCGAGTCAATTTAGTAAAACCCGCCTCGGCGACGTAGTTGGCTAACGTGCGTGTCGTGTTGAGCTCGACCGCTGAGGACGGGGAGATTGAGGTTTGAATAACGTTTGGGTGAAATGGGGTGGTTTTTCCTAAATGTTTTTTCACTCTCCCTCCACGCAAATGCAGGTTCACTTCCTCTAATATAACCTTCCCAATTCCTAATCCATTAGAGTAATTAGTACTTAAAGTGTATAACCCGAACGGGTAGTAAGACGCTGTGCTAAATATTATTATTATTAATTTAGTAAAATGCCTCCATCTTCCTCTCACTTGCGCACTTTCCCGGATAACTCCATTCCCAAGGCCCCAACTTTCCTAATCTCTCCTACACACACCGTCCATGTTTCTGCTCCACGTGTGATAATGGGTACAAAGTACACCCTGTACAACTCTTCTCCATAGCAGGTCTTTTACACACCTGTAGAACAACTCTCCCTGCTGTCCTCTTCTCATTAGATCCTCTCTACTTCCACCTTTCGCCTCAAAGTAAAGTGCATCAGTAATATTTTATAAAACGGTGCATTCCGTGTGTAATTTGTTACAGGCAGGGGCAGGCCCGCACCCAGCAGTCGGAAGAGACGCGCGTGTGGCACAAGCGAGACAACAAGTGGCAGAACGTACACTTCCACCGCTCTGGTGCCAGCTCCTCCCCCTTCACATTCCCTGGCCACAAATAGAGTCCACACCTCGCCCCCCTCTGTTGTCATTAACACCTCGCTCGTCAGCCCGCCCGCACCAAACTCCATTCAAATACAAAAATACAGTTTACGCATATTACTTGTCATTGATAGAATCATAATTTGGTACCGGTATGACCTCTCAAAATTAGTTCTTTTTGAATTTTATTAATATATATTCTTTTTTTTAGGTTATGCACTCAACTATTAAATAATGTTGCGGCATTTGTCATTTTTTTGTATTTTGGTATATTAAATGGTTTTGTGCTCTCACTTCTAAACCATTTTCATTTTAAGCTCTAAGATAGTTTTGGTATAGTCATTATTTAACATTGGAAAAGTAACAGCCTATTAACCTAATCACAGTGTAAATAATTTACTCGATAACATTGTCTAATTGTAAAATCTCTCCAGATTCAGGTATGAAAGCTGGTTTCGTTAACCAATTTTCAGCAGTTTTAAATGTAACCATTTAATTATCTAGTTGTATCATCAAATCAAAATGACTAATTAACTTATTGCAAATTATTTGCAACTACTCAATCAAACTTTGAGGGTTAGTCAAGTAATTAATAATGCTTTTAGTCTCTACTTAAAACATGTTGATTTTCATACAGATAGGTTGTCTTTCACACTTTAAAAGAATAGAATAAATTTTGTACCGGATAATTATTCATCTTAAATATATCGAAAATATTTTGTTTTGGAACACAATTATCTTTGCAAGTGTTTAAGTACACACACATTAGTTTATTTTAAATAGATGATTAATATGTTAATATGTCGATGCTCACATTGGTTAATTGTTTGTTTTTCAAATATTGATAGTTGCTAAATCAATACTACCACTTACATACTATCCATCTGGTTTTTAAAAATAACCATAAATTACCGTATCTCTTCAATTCTAAGACACCATCGTTTGTAAGATGCGCCTTAATTTGTCATTACCATCGACATAAAAAATCTTTGATACTAAGAATATAAATAATAATAAAATGCTAATATATCCAATATTTAAGAAAATTTTTGCTACAGGTTTTAATTTACCAATAACAATATTACCTTATTTATCAGTGGGAATATTATTCACCTCTTTCTTTGGAACCAACATCGCTTTGATTCTCCTGATCTGTCTTTGTCTCGGCTATCTCAAAAGTCAAAATATATCTTCTTAGGAGCCATTGAGAGCGTTGGCTGAGATAGAACCGCAATTATTAGACACCCTCAATCCTAAGACGCGCCACTTTTTAGGGACGTTTAAATGGAGAAAAATTTGCTTCTTAGAATAGAAGTAAATCTCAACTCAACAAACATATTTGTACCTAGATAACTGTTTCGAAGAAGTAAGTTTATGTAAATTTAATTTACCGATTCACATCAAAGTTTTAAAACCATGTATCTATAATTTATTTTATATAAAGCCTACTTTTACATTGCTATTAATTTGACAAGATTTTTTTTTCTTCTTCTTAGTTTAAACATTGTTAATGCTTAATTTTGGCTACCACTCTTCCAGAGATATCTGATTTTTATCGGCATGTTTTTTTTCCAAAAGTATTGTCCAAATTTAATGTTGTCACATGTACTTCCTTACTGTCAAGTTTACTTAAGTGTAAGTTTAATGTTGTAATGATTCATGTTGGTAACCTCGTGTGTGTTTTATTGTGAGATTTGTAAATAAACTCTACATATTTCCTGCGTGAACATCAGCAAGCTTATTGTCATTATTACTGTGTATGAAGACACTTTATTGTAAAACATGGAACACTAAGCAATATTTTGAAAATATTCTCTGTGTAACAAACGAGTACCGGGGTGTGATTTATCATTACAAAGAGAGTAAATAACAAATTATAGTAATTGTGGATCTATTACTTATTATAGCTGATTATTGAAATGTTGCTTTTTGAAAAATAAGCTCTTTATGATAAGTATATTTTAATAAAAAATGCAGATATTATTAAAGGCCAATGAAAATGTTATGAATCTTTGTTATTTAAAAAATTGAAAGGATATTAATCAAATATCTTTGAATTGAAGCAGTGGATGGACAATTTTTTTTTAAATATCAAAAGTTAATTTTCACTAATTTTTTTCAAGAACTTATGGCTAATTATATGTATGGAGTATATATCTCTTTAAATATTTTATATATTAGGGTCAACACTATAATAATTATTGTAAGTATAACTATTTTTTAATGCCTTTGAGTAACTATCCAAATCATTACGTAAATAATGTGAGCTATTTTAATTCAAACTATCACTTTTTAATACCATTTTGTATATTTGTTTCACTTGCATTTTATTTTTGTGCGTTTGTCTGTTTGATACAGAAAAATTATTTGGGTTTTACAACTATTTGCAATAAACTGGATTGAAGAAACTAATAATAATAAAGTATGACCAACTGGAATTTCAGTAAATGGAGTTTGGTGCCAACAGCGCTGTTAAATAAATGTAATAAAATAATAGTAAATAGTTACATGATGAAATATAAAAATGCTTTTCACAACTTGTGTGTTAAAACATTTTCCAATTAAATATTTTGCGTCTTTGGCAACAAAATATCATATTTTACATAAATGTGACAAAATTGATGACAAACTATTTTAGGAATTACTACAAAAAAATAGTTCTTCGAATATTTCAAATAAAGCTAAACATGGTTAAAATTTAAATAAATTTCAATTTTCAAAGATACAGCTAATAAACAAACAAATGAATCTAGCTAATAACCGTTTAAAATTAATATGAATCTCATAAATAAAAAATAAGATTATCTGTCTTTTGAATTGTAGCTAAGGCAAGCTTTTGATAACTAATACCATGAATGTATGCAAGGAATTTATCGATGATTTATTTTTACAATTTTGACATTGCAAACTTCACTGGTAGATATTTGTGTGATAAAATGGTACTTATAGGTTGAGATAAACATAAACAACATGACTGAATTTATGTTTATTTCTTTTTTGTGTTTCAAAAAATAAAAACGAAAATATTGAAACGATTTGGATGAAGCTATTATTTAAGATAAAATAATTATATTAATCTTTATGAGATGTAAAAGCTTGTGAATTATTCTTAATTTATCTATCATCATATGAATATTTATCTGACTAGAATAATTTAACTTAAATATGTGGTTTTTGTTTGATATGCTATAATTAACAGTGACGGAAATAATGTGTTCAACAATTTAGATAGAGTTTTGACTGAAAAATAAAATACTGTTAAAAATAATTTTCTTTTAGAACATTTTTAGAACTATTTTGCTCATACACTAACTAACTACTTCATTGGAACTTCACATGTTACATATAGTAATATAAAAATATATTTCTTCCAATATTACTCTTTTCCATTTTAAATATTTTATGGAGCATAAATGCATTTCACTTTAATTTTTTAAAAAAGGTTCACAATGGTAATTTTATAATAAAACTAATCACTAAATTCTTGTTTGCATAATTTTTAATATTAACTTATTTTCTTTATATTTTGAAAATAATTACTTGATGTTATATCACAAAATTGATTTTTGTGATGTACAGTCAAAATAATTAATTAGTGTTTAATCACTTGATATTTGTGATGTGCTCTCAAATTAATTTGCAACATATTTTTGCTTGAAGCTTAAAATTATTATTATTCAATTTTCAACTGTTTTTTGCCGATTTAATTATTAATTTTTAAATTAAAGATTGTTGTTTTTTCATTGGATACCAATTACATACAATCTTAAAAATTGATATTAAGATTTTAGGGAAAATTAAAATAGTTTCTTGTTGGGGTAGTCATACTTGAACATGATTTTAAAAATATTTTAGTATCTATAATATAATAAATAATGGAACAATTAAAAATAAATATATTAGTTATTAAAATAATGAGTCTCCCCAAAATCCTAATATTAATTAATGTATATTTCACCGTATTTCTTGGTACTATGTTTAAATTTAGATGGATGAATGTGTATAAAACTAAAAGAAATATCAAGCTTATTGATGTCATCCAGCTGTACTACAAACAAAAAGATAAAACTTTTTTTATTACAAACTATAGTATGTTTGGTAATAGTTATGATTACCCATTACTAAACATACATTATGGGAGTGTATGCAATTGACTTTGCATTTATTGTTGTAGATGTTCCATGAATACAAATGTAATTACATCCCTTAATTTACCCCTAAACCCCTTTGATAACCTTATTCTCTCTTGTTGTTATGGATGTCAGTTCTATGAACTGATTGACTACCTTAATTGTTTGGCCTAATTGTCATAAATAATTAATACTATTACTAACAATAATCTAGAAAAATTTTCCTAACTAGTGATGGAACATAATATTATTATAAACGATACATGAATTAAATAGAAATCTTTTGAATAGTAAAAGAAAGATTTATAAATTAAATAAAAACTTCACGAAAACTATGAATATCGAGCAAGTGATTTGCAGAAAACTGTTTTTGTCTTATGTAGAAAGCTAGTGGTTTTTGAACGCCACTTCTTGAATATTCGCATTAGGAATCTTTCCGATCGTACTTAAATGTTTCTCTAAAAAATTTATTGTAAAGAAATTTTAAATCAAAACCATTGTTTTTATATATATACGCATAAATATATTCATTATGTAGGGTACACAAGAAAAACTATGTACTTGATAGCTTTAAATCTTCGAGTTTTCATAATTGTCAAATAATTTTAAATTAAAAAGAATATATAATATATATATATATATAAAACTAGCTACACTTGAATTTTATTTTATATATTGCTGCTAAATATATAATTAGATTATTAAATTCTACAAAATCTTTTCCTGTTATTTAGGCTACATTAAATTTTAAAAAAGTACTGTGTCATTTTCAATCCTTATGCAAATTTCTTAACTTAAAGTAATTGCTGTAGCATATCTGCTACTCTTTTTTCTCATTAAAACTTGTTTTTATTGCGCTGATTCCTTCATGTATTCTTCTTGCATAGTACTATTTACAATTTTCTCTACATTCTTCTTTTGCCTACTGTTTTATTTATTTTTAAACATGCATAACTCGGTTTTTTAGAATAATCTTTTTAAAAAAAAGGTGGTTTTCCGCTGTCATAAATGGTATTTAATCTATTTTCTTGACACTAGATTTTTCACCTCATAGTATGTGTAAAATGTATTATTTTATTTTTTAACTGTTACTTATATTACAATGTGAGGTTTTACTCATAATAGTTTGGTAATTAAGGTTACAACAACAAAAATACTTATTAATATCATGTATATTTTTATATTTTAAAGTTTTTTTTTAATTGTTAATGTAACGTTTTGATTTTCACTTTGTAATTGTTTCATGAACATATTTTTTACTTATTTTCATTTTAAATGTTGTGACTATGGTTATTATTTTGGATTAATCACGATTAACATTATCTTTTAATAGAAGCAATCATCCTAACATTTTCTCACTAAAATTTGAATATATATTTTTTTCACCCAGAAATATTATATTATAATTTTAGAAGAAAGGCAATTTTTTCCACACAAACAAACAAACTAACTTTATTATTGTTGGCAATCAATCTATTTGGGTTGAAAATTCAAACAATATCGGAAAAAATGTATTGTTTAACTTTAAATGGTTTTGATCCCCATTTTTTTTAAAACAAATTTCCCTTGTATTTGTTGTAGCATTGTTGTTACAGTAGAATCATAATAGAATTTCATGTAAAACTCGCTTGTTAAAAAGATTTTACCTCTACTTACATTTATTTAAAATAACTAGATACATTATAATTTGTTTATTTTATTGAATATTAATTGGTTTCTGAATTTATTTTATATTTCATATAAATTATATTTTGTTATGTTTTACTGTTATGTTATTATATATTATTTTCAGTTAGTAGTTTCTAGTAGCCCAAAAATATTGTCACACAATTTATTTGTAAGTGCTATTTTGCATTTTAAGATCGGAAATGGTGCAATAAAGTTTATACTTTTTTTTTTTAACTTCATGATATTATTAATGTGTCATAAGAATTTAAAGAAGAAGCAGCTTTATTATATTCATAGAAATAATGTTAAGTTCATATTGAATATGTATTTAATATAATACTTTTAATTAATTGTCTTTAATTTTAAAAAAATCTTATACTACTTTGTTTGCAGGCTATATAAATAAAGGCAATTATTTGTTGCTAGTCGTTTATTATGTTATTAAAAATATGTAGTTTTTTATGTTGTGTGTTTAAAAATATTGTAATGTGTTCAAATGTAAGTCCAACTTGAATGGAAAGTGCTGAATCATCTTAGGTAACTTTTTTTGTACCATATGTGTTTTTGTATTAGTGTCATACTTTTTGCTTGCGTTCAATTATTTGTATTTATTATAGTCCACACAAACATACATTGTTAAAACCGTGAAATTTTTAAAGTTATTTCTGCATTGCTAAATTGTTAACATAGAGTAAAATGAGAAGTAAAAAAATTCAAATTTCATTATATTTCTTAGTATTATTATCTGCCACTATCCTATATTAATTGGCAACTTTCTTTTTATAAGAAAATATAAATTATATGTGTGTTGAAATAATTAAAAATCTTAACTAAAAGTAAGAAGTGTTCAATTATTGAGTGATTGATACTCATTGTTTAAAAATGTGGTTTTTATATTATAAACTATGTTTTATTTATTAAACTATTAATTATATATTTTATTGTATTGAAACGATACTTAATCAAAAATATGTTTTGTTCTAATCTTAGATAACTTTTCACTAATAAATTATTTGTAAAAAATAGTAATTTGATTTATTTACCTACTTGAAATTATTCATCTGTCAACCTCAACATTTAATGTTAGTTTGAATCTTCCTAGGGAAAATTTGTTATTTCACTTTAAATTCTAAACAGTCTATGCTCTCTTTCAAAGTGGCAGTGTTTAAAAATATATTTAAATCTTAGAAAAGGAAATACAGTTAAGCCTCCTTTGAACAAATTCACATAATATGCTGATTTTGTTATTCATAAAAATTAATTTTAATGTTAAGATAAACTTAAAAAATGAACCAAATTCTTTTGTTTTGGAAAAACAATACAAACTGTGGTTTTAATTGGGTAAATGGATTATAGAAGGGTGGAATGTGAATTATTTTTCATTTACCTTTGAATGAACCAAGTTGAAGATGATTTTAAATTTAAATTTTTCCTTTGTAAAAAAAAAGCTAGAATTTAAATTAAAAATTATTAGTTACACTTCAAATGGCTACAATGTTCATTTTAAGCTTTTGAAAGTTTTCCATTTATACAGAAAGTTTTTAAGTTTAATATTTTGTATTTAAAACGTATATGATGGGGTATAATTTTAAATGTGTTATTCACAAATCTAAACTAAATTACGTGGGTGGGCCTTCGTAGCCACTATAGATAGGTCTGACGTATTATTTTAAGACTGCAGATCAAATAATTTTTTTGAACCCAGAATATTTGTTATGACTGTTTCATTTAAAGAATACATTTTCAAAGCTTTTTTTTCTCATGAAAATTTTTCTTAAAAGAAGTTTGTTAAAAGATGGCTTAACTGTACACTAAAAACTAGTATGTACAAATTAGTATATTCTTCCACAGTGTATAGTAGTTAATATATTTGAATTAATTCAAATTTTACTGTGCTTATTTACATAGAAGTGATGCTCTTAGTTTGATTGAAAACATTTCTGATGGTCAAATTGTTTACTATGAATTGTAAATGTGAATACGTATTTAAAATAACAAGCTTTTTGTGATTATGTTAATTTGATGCATCAGATTGACATATTTTTATTAAAATATGTGGCTATTAGAATTATTGTGTGTATACAATCTTATTTGGTGCACTTTTCATGTATATAAAGCTCAAACAAATCAGAATTTACTTAGTTTTAAAAAGTAAGATTTTTTAAAGCTTTTTATTTTCATTCAAATTAATAAACTTAGTTCTACTGATAATCAACTGTATGTTCAAATAATTTGTTTATGAAAAAAAGATCTATAACAATGTTATAAAAAGTTTAATAGATAATATAATAAATGGAAACCTCTTTTATGTAGTAGGTGTGGATAATATCGTAATCATTATAAATTATTATACTATTGCTCTATAAATTTGTACAGTGTTCTAACCAAAACATAAATCTGCTCATCCTTGTATTACTATTATTTTAATCTCACTTTCTGTATACTACACTATTACCGTAAATGTTTTTTCTGTAATTATTTTGTAAAAAGAAAAATTAGTGCGAAAAACAATAAATTGCCTTTCAAAAATCTACTAAATCTCAAGATATCTCTCTATATGTTAAATAATTATATTATTATTCTATTTCATTAGTTTGATTATTTGATATTCTTACAACATTGTTAGCTTCAAAAGTTAGTTCCTATAATACAGGCTAGTATATGTATTATCAATATATTGACATTCTCTGCTTGATTAAAAAAAGTACTAGGCTTACTCTAATAGATTACACTAAATAATCTGTTTTTCACCTTTTCAAAATTTGTTATTTCTATCGAACAATTTACATTAATAAATAATGTATAGATGATAATATTAGTAGGATCATAATTATGTACCTAAAAATGTACATAGTCCCCAACTATTCTAATCAACATTAGTATTAGTTGCTCCTGCGTTTCGAATGTCTAATAGAGACACGTGTAAGTTATGGAAATTAACTTAATAAATAACTGTCATAAAAAATACCCACTTCTGTGGTCGCAGAGTCTAATGCGCTATCTTGCAGCAGACTAAACTTGACGATTAGGAGGAGATTAAGGTTCGCATCTTGGTCGGATTTACTGAGGTTTTTATTACCAAAATGATTTTCCCCTCTCAACTATGCAAATGCAGGTAGACTCCCTATAAATATAACCTTCCTAATTCCTAAAAACCATTAGTGTAATTAATACATAAAGCATATAACCCGAATGGATGACAAGACGCGGTGCTAAAAAAAACTGTCATAATAATCTTAAGTTAATCATTAAATATTTTAAGAATTCCATTTTAGAGACAAAATAATGGCTACCATCATTCCTTGATAGAATTAATACTGCTATATTGTTTGGTTTTTTTTAGTATCTAATTAATAAAGTTAATTACATACCTTTATTCATAATTAATCCAAGAACATATAAATATCTTTTTTTCTGTCTATTTTAAGACCTAGTTTAAATAAGTTTGCAAATCCTTCACTATGATAGTGTATAATCTTATTCTAAAGATATTTCTACACAATAGTACATTAAAAATGATCAATTTCTGTAAATATTTAATCAAACAAATTTCAGCACTGGTTAAGAGTGAAACACGAATAATCTGGACCATGTTTATGAAACATGAAAGAAGGCTTGGTAAAAAGTTCCAAGAACTCCTTGTGGCAGCTTTCTGTATCTTCGTGGCAGCTATTATTTATACAATTGATTTATGGCTTTGACTATTTTTACCAGATAATAAATACCAAACCTTGTCTCCAATCTAACTTTGGGTTGATACAATCAGTGATGTTAAAAAAAACATTCTGGTCTTACTTAATATTTGGTAAATCAAATAATAACAATGACAAACCTATACCCGGCGGCCGCTTGGTCTAACGCGCTACTTTCTCAGTAGACTAGTCTGCCGAAGATTAGGGGAGTCAGGGGGAGGGGTATAAAGGGTTTGATCCGTTCCAGGTCTACCGAGGATGATTTTTCTTAAATTGTTTTCAACTCTCCCTCCAAACTAATTTGGTTACACTTTCAATAAACGTAACCACCTTAATCCCTAAAACCATTAGCATAACTAGTACATAACATAACCCGGACGCTCCAGAAGCCATCACTGGCTATAGATTGGATTCTGACCGGGCCTGAGGTTTCGACGACATATGACTATACACTCTTATGTCCTCTCGCTGATGGAATCCGATTCGCCAACATCAGGTTTTTAAATAACAAATCTCTGAATATAATTACTATTCTTTGCCTATTCAAACAACAGTAACCTTATAATAACAAAAGCAAATTTAATTAAAAAATAATTATAATATTCTGCAACTTTCAACTACTGTTATTGTATGTCTCCTAAAAAAAAAGTTACTAAAATCAGAGATGTAGGATTTGGGTAGACAATGTGACCTAAGTCCATCCAAACATTCTACTCGACAGTTAATAAAAATAAATAGCAAGTGTTATATGCTACTATAGGTTTAGAAACACTTCTTCTGAAGAGACAATTTCTTCTCTCTCTCTCTCTCACTTCCTCTATTGAGATCAATCACAGTTTATAGCAAATTAAATTTTTTCTAGATGTTATCACTACCCTTATATTCCTGAACTTCATCCCCTACTTCGGAGTACCGCTATTAACCTCGAGAAGAAGCTAGTTTCCGAGGGTTGATGTCATTTGGTCGTGAGACAAGTGTGAGGGGGATTGGGCAGTTGTTGTTGACCTCGGGGCGAACGAGGATATTCAAAGTCAAATATTTGAGTTATATATTCAAATATAAATCACTTTTTTTTATATACAAAGTCTTATAGTTGGAACTATTTAACATCACCATCATCAACAATAACAACTGTTTCCAGCCTGTTGACAGGTCAGTTTACTAAAATGCCTTCATCTTCCTCTATCCTTCCACCATGCTTCCTCTTTTAATTTATTCTATTCCTCTCCCCACCTGAACACTTTCTGTTATATCCTCCTTCCCTCTTTCTCTTGGCCTCCACTGCAGCCTTTTTCCCACATACTTTAATTCCAACATTTTCTTTGGCTTCCTCTCCTTCATCCTCATTACATGCCCATAACACCTCAGTCTTGCTTCCTCTACTATCTCATGTACTCAAACATCCTCATTACATGCCCATACCATCTCATTCTTGCTTCCTCTACTATCTCATGTACTCCTACATCCTCATTACATGCCCATAACACCTCAGTCTTGCTTCCTCTACTATCTCATGTACTCCAACATCCTCATTACATGCCCATACCATCTCAGTCTTGCTTCCTCTACTATCTCATGTACTCCAACATCCTCATTACATGTCCATACCATCTCAGTCTTGCTTTCTCTACTATCTCATGTACTCCCTTTATCCCAACTCTTTCACATACAAAAAACTCACTATATTTCAAGTGAGTTTAATATTGCTGGATTACTACTATTATTTTTATAAATGCTAGTATTTGTATAACGAATATGGAACTTGTTTTCTCTTTTGGACATAAGATCTATAAACAATGTGTTAGTTTCTTTTAGTTTTGACTTTGAAGACATTGTTGGAGACACATAACCTTGCTGTTAATACCAATACTTATAATTCTCAGATGGATTAATCATGTATATGTTTGTGTGCACGTATTTGGATATAAGTGTTTGTCAATGTATAATAATATAACTATTTTTACTTTTAAATGTCCTATATTTCTTTCTTATTAACTTATGCTTACCTTTAAATTTGTCTTGCTTCCCCTTATTCAATTGGTTGAAATTATCATTGGTATTGTTGACAGCTGTTCACAGGAATTCATTTAAGTTTTAAATTCACAGCAAGGACGGAAAATACTCCACTTTGGAATTAAAACTTTTCCTTTTATATATAAGATATGTCTTCAAATTAAGTTAGATTAAGCGGCTAAGCCTTACAGATATTAAATGTGTAATAAAACTATTTTAATTAAGGTGATAAATAAAATTACTTTAGTAAATTTAATGACAAGTATACATCATTTTACATACACACACAAATAATTGTTAAAAGTACCCATGTCACAAAACATATTTTTATCACAAATGGTTATTTTATCTTACCAACTATGATTAGTTACATAAAATAGCTACGAATTTTAAAATAAAGTACTGGACGTATTGTATTTTTTAGCTGTTGGTTATATTAGGATATCAAATTTAGTTATTTTAAGTTTGATAAAGATTCTTTTCAGCACATTTGTAAATATATAATAATATTTGAGACAATCATTGAAAACAAATATTACATATTAAAATCCTAGCATTTCAATTATGTTAATTAATAATAATAATAATAAACTACATAAATAAGCCTCTTAAGTATAACTACAGTGGATGTATGGTAAAATTATTCATTTTTTTGTTTTTATCGTGTTGGCTATTGGTACCCATATCGGTGTCGCAACACCTGTGTAAAGAGTGGTTTGAAACCGGGGAGGGCCAAGAATATATCTATTAAAGTATTGAATGTTGAATGAATTTACCGAGAAAGAGTGTAATTTTTTACCCCTTGTCTAATTAAACTTCCCTATAGTTGTCTAGACAGATTGGTTCTTTCCAAATCAATAGTTTTTTGGCTATAATTTTTAGCTAAATTACACAATATCATGTTCTTACTAATGAATAATATTTTTAAGGTTCAGTTTTACTTTCATCCAATAGTAAAATAATATAATTAATAACCTTGATTTATACCCTGATTTTTTTATGAACATTTTAGCCTGTTTGACAACCTTTTAACCATTGAAATCAAGTACTTTGAGAAGTTAAAAAATAAATTATTTTTCACTTATTTAAGTTTTCCGTTATTGAGTTTGGTGCAGCTATTCCAAGAAATCATTTTGTTGGGTTATTATTAACCAGTTTTTAATTGAAGCCCCGATAATCTCTTTAATGTGGAGTATTTTCATTTAACATTTTTATATTTGCAACTAAGATTCATTGTATCTTACTTGTAAATTAAATTCATCAGGATTAAACTTTGGTTTGATTATATATATATCATTTGCTAGACGGGTAAAAATATTTAAAGTCATTTAAGTTGTACAGAGTGGTAGTTCACTAAAAACCAGAACTAAAAACGAGCCAAAAAAAACCTTTAAAACCAATAAAGATAAAAGATTGGTTTTTCCTCTCTCATTTTTAACTGCAGAAAAGATTTTATAATATGTTATAACGTTACATTGGTGTGTATACATCTGTAGAGGGGTATATGCTTTTTCCTGAATACATATCGTTTAATTCATGGCCATGAAATAGCATAACACTAATCAAATTGTATTTTTAGGTTAAGTTAATGATTGTGTTGTAGATCATCAGTGACGGTTAGAGTCAGGGGATTACAACCTAGGTAGAAGAAAAAGATTTAAAGAATTAATTAACTTGTCAACGAGTTGAATGTTTAAAAAAAAGATTACTTGTGAGAAAGCCATTAGATTCCTAACCCCCGCCCGTACCCCTCATTCTCCTTAGTATGAAAGGGGTGCCATTGCAACACCAGTGTGTCTGGACCTGAACGAGCGCCCATTGTAGGTCACATCAAATCGTAATAAACCAAAAAAACAAACGAAAGTATTCAGCTGTCAAAAACATCCATTGTATTTGTCTGGTACATGAAGTGATACTGGCATATTGTCGGAAATATGTGTTACTAAATATTAGTATGTGTAATTTAATAAAGAGCTAGTTTGAATCCTAAGAGAAGTATTTTTTTTAATTATCAGACTCTGTTGGCTATAAATCACAAGTTATATTTTTAGCTTTATTTAAATTTGTATTTAAATTATTTTTTTTAATGTGCAACAATCTGATTAAATAGTGAATATTAATATATATATAACTATGTTGACACATTAAACACATACAAGGAACTCTGTTGATTATAATTTTATATTGTCTTAAACTGAGAATGTATAATTCTTTTCATGAACTTTTTACATAATTCTACATAGATAATTTAAAAAATATGAATTTTGACATTTTTATTGAATTAAATTATTTCTAACATTAAATATAACTCACTAGTTAAAACTATTAATATAAAATTTAATAAATTAATGCAAATAAATATTTACTAAACTAATATATCTAAATAAAATATTGTGCTACTACCTTAACATAAGTGCAACCAAATACTTCTTATGTTTCGACATTCTCTAAATAAAATTGTTCAGCAGTTTTCATTAACACCCAATTTTTTTTATAATAAATACATGAATAAATAAGTAAATATAAACTACTGACTCAGAACATCGAAACGTGCAAAGTGTTTGTGCAATAAATGTTATTTTGTCCCATTGTTTCATAACCGTTAATTAATAAATTGGCTATTAATCACGAATTATGGTAGAATAGAATTGTTCATTTATACCTCACTACTCTAAATATGTAAAGTATATTACACAATTTAGAATTCGTTTAGGTTTAAATAATTACACTTTGTATTGTCGTCTTTCTTTCAGAAAACAAATATATATATATTGTTTTTTAAAAACTAGATATCTATGGCATTTACACTTTTGTCTCATTCCTTTTGTACGGATTATAGAGCTGTAACAAAATTAACACTTCTTTTTTTACTTCTTTCCCCATGAGTTGACATTATTTTCGCAAATTTTATCATAATTATTGTAAAGCTTCTGTCCAGTTCATTTTTTTTTTCACCATATAATGAACAATAACATTTACTAGGAAATTGAAAAATAAACACTTATTGATTGTTTTATTAATGAAATCTCACGAATCAATAATGATATAGCTACGCCGATTTACAAAATTAAAGGCACCATAGCAACTTTTCATGATTCCAGTTTTAAAACATTTCTAATGTTTCTCATTTAAAAGCTTCTTTTCTTCTCGCTCAGAAGGCACTCCCAAATCTTTGTTGGAAGACTTATCCGGGACATCAGTCTCCTCCTCGGGTAATTTATAAATGGGTTTAAAGCCTCCAAATAGTTGAGGTTTGAAGTTTTCAAAATCAAAATTGGATGGTTCGCTTGTTTCTTTCTCTAATGTGCTCACTGAAGAGATGTCTGAGCTCTCGGCGATTGTATCGGTTCTGTCCGCAGCTCCTAGCTTCATGGGTTCACCAGCTCCTACAACGCTCCACCCTTGGTTTGTTGGTGTTGCACCGTTGATGTTTGCGCTGGCCATGAAGGGTGCTTGAAAATTGAGGGAGGGTGGGGATGTCACAGTCGTGGACATGGCGTTCTCCGAATTCCCTGGCTGATGATTTGTGTGAGAATGAGTGTGCATAACGGCAGAGACTGTAAACTCAGAGTCGCCAGATCCCACAACGGCGTGTTTGTGACTCGAAGGAGATTCGTGACTGTCGACATCCACTACGGACCCCGTCTGGGAGAAATTAGGGTAGTCCGTGATTTTGAAAGGAGCAGAGGATGTAGCTTTATAAACCGGCCGCGTCGTGGAGTTTACTTGTAAAGCGACATTCTTGAGTGTCACAGGTATTACGGAAGACGAATGTAATGATTCCGTGGAAGAAATTCTGTTACTATTTCCACCGACCACAATTCTAGCTTCTGAGTCATATTTGTTCACGAAATTCCAACTATTTGGTTTTTCTCCCAACAGTGGTTTTTCTGTCGGTTTTGTCGCCATGATGAAAGGTTTTCTGGTAGCAAAAGGCATGTAATCTTGAAGGTATGGTATTATATTTATTTCTGTGTCATCTTCTGGCTCATTTATATTACTACTGTGAACTTCAGCCTGTATGTTCTCATCAACAGAAGGTGCATAAATTTTGTTCGAAGTGCTGAGAGGTACTTCGCCTTTCTTTATTTTATTTTGACCGTCTTCTGTAGGGTCATCGTGTGTTTCGTCAGCGCCATCCGAGAAAGGATTGGGCAGTTCTAAGGCATAAGGAAAATCACCCTTGATCGGTTTCACATCATAATTTGATTTTGAGGCCTGGGCCTTCAGTACCGGAGTATCGTGTTTGTCAGATGGAAGTTGTAGTAAAGGTACTTGATCTTGCTTTCTAGTAAAAGGACGCGCTAATGGACCTTCATCCTCATCATTGTCCAATGAGAAATCCTCTGCGGACTCGAGGTTTCCTGGTGGAAGAGGAAGTTGTGGTCCTCTCATTCCGACAACCACCCCACTGCTGTCGGACCCTCCATGGATGTTGACAGGGGCTGAGTTGACTGGGTATACTACAAACACGGGGTGATCCTCCGAGGTTTGTGTACTAACTGTTGAGATTAGAGGGTATTTGGATGAGGGCGACTTTAAACTCTGATGATAATCGGAGAGGTCATCCCTTCTCGATAAAGGTCTCCCTTGTTGATGTTGCATCATCTGCAGAGTCGCCACCTGGGGCCGTCTGCTCTCACCGACATGAGCTACCTGAGGGCCCGCCCGTCTATGCACCAAAGGTCTCTTTTGAATCATTGGCGGTGTCGGAGGGATGGCAGGATACTTCTCGAAAGGGAACATCTCACCCTCCTCTTCTAGGACTCCCTCGTCATTGCGGTTGATCCGGATGTGCGGAGGTGGGGGTGGGGGCTGCAAGCTGTCCACCAGGCCTACGGGCTGTCTGTGTCCCGGTCTCTCGAGCAAGGGCTGCCGCTGGTGACCAAACTGCATTGGCTGTTGTTGTCTCACTCCGTGTTCCATGTGCCCGTGGGAGATTTTCGCGTTTGGTCGGAACTGAGGTAGGATGTTCGGAAGGTTGAGGTCTGATGGTCCTTGGTTATTGGTTCTCTTCCCGGGTCCCGAATTTGGCCTAGCTACGTGGTTACCACCAGCGAAGTTGTGCGAGGATCCTTGCACATAGCTCGGTGCTGCTAAATTGTCAATCTTTGGTCTTGCGTTTTGTGGTGGTGGCGGCGGTGTGTATATATTAGTTGGGTTAGCCGGTTTCTGGTCGTTCATTTCCCAAGTGTTCGAAGCTACTAAATGATCTGGCTTTGCAGGAGGGATCAGATGTTGGGCAGGTGTTTGAACGACGTCCCTGGGCGGTGCTGGTGGTTTTTGGTGTAATGGCGGGGGTTGGTTTGAGTGTTTAAAAGGAGGAAGTATTTCTTCATTTGGTATCGGGTGAGCGTTTATTTCATTAATCACTGGTCCTTCCGTGTTTACTACTGTTTCCTTTTGATTGGCGGCAAGTTGGTTGTCTGTCTGAGGTTTGGGGCGATCGTCGGGGAAGATGACGTGACCAAGAGGTTTATGTGGAGCAGATGTGTCAACAGAGGACAACGGTTTTGGTCTAAATGTTGGGAGAGGTCCTTGTCTTGGCGGTTCCACGCCGGGAAACTTGGGGGCCAACGTAGGCTGTTGCATATGAGGAGGAAGACTGAAGTAATTTGACGTTCCTTCGTTGCTCGGATAATTCAATCTGGAAGGTGTTTCCGGAGGAATGAATTGACTTGTGGCACCAACTACGATGTCAGCAGTTTGACTTTGTCCTGGTCTTACAAATGGTCTTGTTTCCTCCACGGCTGGACCAAATATAGGCTTAAACGGTTCTTCGGCTAGAGATCCGTATGGGCTTTCTTTCAAAGGGGGGCTGGCGAAATGACTTTCGGCAGCGGAGCTGTGGCTTCCTACCCCAATATGATTTATGCCCGCTCCTACCACAATATTTGTGTTGATGTTTTCGGACTGCCCATGCGCAAGATCTGCTATATGAGGTCTCAGAGTCGTCTGATAAACTATTTGAGTTTTCATAGGTGGTTGTGGAACGATTGGTTCTGGTTGTTTTGGAAGAGATGGTTGTTGTGGGGGTGGCTTGAAATGGAAATGCGTCCCTAATGGCATAGAAGTGACTATACCTTGAGCGACATGAGGGTATGGAGTCGTTAGGATGTTAGTAGCCTTAGGCGGGGTTGCTGTGGTGGTTTCTGCGATAGGTCGTTGAGTGACGTGTTGTGTGTTGGGAGGGAAGTTTGGTCTGGCGTCGGGTTGGTTTGGTGGGGGTTTGTTGGTCTGTGGTTGGTTGTTGGTCGAGTTTATTGTTGATTTTGGGTGAGATGGTATCGTTGTGAATCTAAAAGGAACTTCAGTGACCTCGTTGATGTGTTGTTGATCTCTTACTGGAGAAGGATGTGTGTGTTTCTTATCCTGATCCTTCTTATCTGTATCGGTAGCTGGTTCTTCATCGTCATCGTACTCCACTTCTTCGCCAAACCCTGTCTCATCATAATCTGTATCTTGGGAGGGTCTTCCCGCAGATGTTGGTGATGGAGTAGATACTACTAAACTTCCCCCATTAGATGCATGTTTATTACCTTCACCGTTTGACTGGACTCCGTATAGGTTTTCATTGAATAAACTCCCAAACACACTCCCATTTGACGAGGTGTCATATTCACTTTTGTTGGATGAACTTCCAAACTTACCCCCATTTGCCGAGGCTCCATATTTACCTCCGTTAGATGCATCACTAGCCCCCTCTCCTCCACCAGAGGGGAATCCTGAATTCCCGCTGCTATTGGAAGAATCCCAAAACTTGTAATCACTCAAAGGGTATCCATTGTCACTTACACTAGAAGGTATGCCAGTTGGCTTATGTCCATCATAGCCACTCTTGGGGGGCGCCTGGGGACCACCAGAATTGATCCCCACATGCTGCCCCGAAGACGTGGAAGGTTTGATTTCGTCCTCTGATTGATCATCGTAATCTTCGTATTCCTCTTCATCCAGAGTTGGGGTAAGCGTCGTAGTGGTTGTGGTAGTACTTGATTGAGGAGGGTTTTGAGTCCTCATCGTGTAGTAGAACGGTGGGGGTGTTGAACTCGTCAGTAAAGGGCGATGATTCTTGATGATACCTCCAGCCGTACCTTGGACCTTCGTGTTGGCGTAAGAACTGGATATCAGAGGAAACTTCTCATTGTGGTACTTATGATTGCTGTAGTCTTGTACCCGTAAGTTATTGAAATCGTTCAGGTGTACCGGAAAGTTCTTATACGGAAGGATATCGTTCGGCCTGACGTTGACGTTGGTGTCTTTCCTGTCGATTTCTTCTGCCGAAGGCTGCTCTTCGTTGTTGTCGTCGTCGTAGATATAGTCCTCTTCTTCTTTATCGTGATTATTTATCTTCACGGTTTTAGTGTTAAAGTCAACCACTCCTGTAATCGGGTCTTTCTCGAGGTAAAAGGGTTTCCCGCCGAACAACCCTGATATCTTAGAGTTTTGGGAGTTCCCTTGGGCCACGAGGAACGCGGAGTCGGGGATGGCTTCTTCCTCCTCCTCCTGGTTTTGTCGGCCGGTCCTCGATGTGGAGGGTACGACGTTAAGAGCCCCGCTTTTCACCTCTACGTCGCCGACAATGGCCGAAAGAGGTGATTTGTCCGCGGGAGCGGCGTGTAGATGTGTCACCATTAGAAGATAAAGACACGCGATCGTGAGGGGAGCCCATTTAAGGAGTTGCGTCCGGTGCTGTCTCATTCTGCCCCTGGAAAAATAAAATAATAATAATTTCTTAACGTTTGAAACAGTGTTAACAATAATAAATGTTGTTATTTACACTCCGTTTACCCTGAAAGGTAGGAGCAGTTACACGACAGTGTAGCTTATAAGATAGATTATTATTATTATTAGCACCGCGTCTTACTACCCGTTCGGGTTATACGCACTTACGCTAATGTGTAATGGTAGCGTGATTGTGAGATGAAATGGAGGACCTACAGTTTAACGTGGAATCCGAACCACGGTGGAGGCCTGGCATTCCTCACATTCACAAGATGTCTTGTCAGAGGTGAAGGAAGGGTTTGGTAATCAGATAAATCTGTGCCAGGACCGAGGATTGAACCCCGGCCGCTAGCATAGAAGTCTTGACACCTTACCCCTAGACCGCCAGGTCACCCTATAAGATAGAGCCCCCAGTGTAATTTGACAAGGTATATTTTAGGGTAAGTGTAATGTATTTGTTAAACGGGAGAGTTTTCAAAGAAAATTAATTTACACTTTATTTATCTAAACAAGCAACCCCATTAATCAATATTTAATTAAATATATTCTAATTCGTTCAGAAAGTAAAATTAAAATCACATATATGAAGGTTAAATTAACTTTAGTTATAAATTTAGACGTTTTTGGGCATGGTTAGATTCCTGGATAGCTCAGTTGTAATAGCATTTGGCACGTCAAGCCAAAGGTCCTGGGTTCAATTCTTTTTTTTTCTAACGGTATTTAATTGTAAAATGATAAAGATTTAAACAAATACTTTTAGTTATTAATGCACGTGACTAAATCACACACGCCCTTTAAAATATATATATATATATATATATATATATATATATATATGCACTGAAAAGTAACCACTAAATTATAGCATTTTGATAATTATAGCATTGATCTACAAGTCTGCTTCAAAAATGTATACATCCCCTCCAAATGCAATCCTTCCCAGATTAAATGTAGTGTCTCACCAGGAATGTGTACTTTCCAACCATCCGACAACTGTGCGGGGAAAAAATAGTATTTATGTAATTAAAAAATGTACATATTCAACTTAGAAATTGATCAAAAATATTAAACAATTAATCAAAAAGGACGCAAAATCAGAAAATATGATCTAAAAAAATATAAAGATATACATCAATGTTTCCGTAACCAGGGAATCATGAACATAATTTTTACACACATGAACATTGTGTGTGTGTGAAAAAATGAACATGTCATAAAAACCTAATCATTGGTGAAAACATTATCAGCCTCATCGATTATGTCAGCAGATCTGTCAGTTCCTGGAAACATGGGTTTGGGAGGGGGGGTATAAAATGGGGTCGTCTTATAAAATTCTATAACTTTAGTCAAATATAAAAATAACCCGCATCGGTGGCAAGGCCGTCTATGTGGGTTTTCCAAATGGAAGATGGATTGGCGTCCCATCTGCCGGAGTTGTGCCCCCCCCCCCCC
>CABFVX010001147.1:49498-72219 GCA_902151425.1 Timema shepardi | reverse complement strand
TGTAATGGTAGGGTGATTGTGAGATGAAATGAAGGACCTACAGTTTAACGTGTAATCCGAACCACGGTGGAGGCCTGGCATTCCCCACATTCACAAGATGTCTTGTCAGAGGTGATCAAAAAGTAAAATGAAGTTGGAGCCAGCCCATTGAAAAGAAACATATTTTTCACAACTTTATTAAACAGAATAAAATGAAAAGAAAGCCTTTGACGAGGGAATGGGGTAAATCTATATTTTATCATTTTTATCTGTTAACTCTGATATTGATGATTCTAAGTTGCTAATAACAAATTGCACATGAAAATGAAAATTAACAAAAAATGTAAAAATTGCATAGTGATAAAGGGGATCAAGCGCCCCCCCACCCCACCCCCACCCCCCTTGAAGCTCAAATATGTACGCTCATGAATTCGGTAACAACGCGGGCTAGGGCATGGTTTTGATTTGCCCAAAACTGGGAGGTCTTTGCTTCACATTTCTGTAGGGAGTACTGTGTGACCTTTGTGAGTGGTTTTTTCCAAAATTACCCTCCTTATTTCTCAATATTATAAAGATGCGGCTAGCCCAGTCGTGTAGTAAAACCCGGAAGATAAAATAAACACTCGGTAAAATCTAAATATATTATCAATGCGTTCATCCAATAAGTTATTTAGAATTATATATTCGTAACACGGTTAATAACGCATTTTAGAAAACATTCATGAATTGAATAACAAAATATTTCCATTCATTTCAATTTCAAAAAAACATTTCTTCATTCAACTTTAAATTGACATTAAACTCAACATTTAATATACAAGTCTTGTCCACTATTATTATTATTATTATTATTATTATAATTATTATTATTATTATTATTATTAGTGGACCAGTCTTGGATATTAAATGTTGAGTTTAATGATAGTAATAATAATAATAATAGTGGACGAGACTTGGATATTAAATGTTTAGTTTAATGATAATAATAATAATCATTATTATTATTATAATAGTGGACCAGTCTTGGATATTAAATGTTGAGTTTAATGATAGTAATAATAATAATAATAATAATAATAATAGTGGACAAGACTTGGATATTAAATGTTGAGTTTAATGTCGATTTAAAGTTTGGTGAAGAAATGTTTTAATAAATTGTAATTGAAATTGATAATTAATGTAAATATTTTATTATTTTTGAAAACTAATCAAATATTTGCTTCCGTTCATCATCAACTTTTTATATCACTGTTGAGTTTAAAAAATAATAATCTTATAACCTTGAATTTCATAGAACATTTCTAGTCAACTTTATTTATAATTATAAATATCCTTTGACTTCAAAACATTTGTTAGTAAATTTGAGATAATTCATAGGTTTACCATAGTATTTAACAAAAACCAATAAAAATCATATTAATCTCATTATTAAACACTCAGTCTGATAGCTCATATTACGTTCATATAATTAAATTGTACCTAATGTTCAATTATACATATTCATCAATCAACAGTTTTTAATGTCTTTCGTGTTATTTTATTCTTTACATTGTTCAGGTATATTTATTGTGCTCCACTGTATAATTAATGTAATCTAACATCTTAATATCCAAACACTATCAATTATCGCGGTTAATAAAGCTGTCCCGCTCAAGCTAGTTAGTACAAAGCTAGTGTTGGTAGTTGCGCCGTTGTTGCGTGGACACACGCGCTGAGGGGTCAATGCTCGAGGAATGCACCGTAACCTGACCTTGACCTAAGCGAACCAACCTCACTTCAGTTACTGGGTCACCGGAATAATCATTGTTACCAACTTTAACCACCTCCGCCAAGCGTTTGGAACGCACCTGCGCGATGATGACTTTCGTTTCTTCAAGGTTTGATATTGGTGGGTTTGTTCCTGGTTCGAAGCCAGGTTACTACAGTGGTCTACAATCAGCCTTGGACAGATATAGCGTATGAATATATGAAGGTATATCGTGGAAGAAGAAAAGTCGAAAAATTGAGAAAAGTTTGTGTTTTTTTTTATGTGCTGTAATATTAGCAAAGTTATCCTTTTTAAACAGAAACAAACTAATTTAATGTTTAAGGATGAGATATTTTGAAAATGTTTTGCATATTCACGCATGCGCATATACATATCATATTTATGCCTCGAGAGATTTATGACCAAGTAGTCAAATTCAGATAGAAATAAACTTTTTTTTTTTGCAGTTACAAAACAATGTTTATATATTTATATGCTTATATATTTATATTTGTACGCTTTAAGTACTAATTTACGCTAATGGATTAGGAATTAGGAAGGTTGAATTAGAGGAAGTGAACCCGCATTTGCGTGGAGGGAGAGTGTAAAACCATTTAGGGAAAAAACACCCCAGTTTACCCGACCGCGATTCGAACCTCGATCTCCCCGTCCTCAGCAGAATCTTATTATAAACCCCCTACTAAACTTAATATGATGTGAATATTAAAAATTAAAACTGATCTTCTTATTTATTTCGTGTTTAAGGTTTAATACTATACTGTTTTCAATAAAACTCCTGCCAAAATTATGTATCTGGAAACTAACTGATGCCATCACATGAGTCTTATATGATAGCTAATTAACTGTTGGCTTCCTCACATGTGTCAAAGTCTTTCTCAAATTAAATTTAACATATACATATAAATACATAATCACACCGTTCCCTCACGGGGTAGACAAGGAACTGTGCATGTAGCTCAAATAAACAAAAACAACTCCGTGCTTAATCCATCCTCACTGACTTTCCCCACACTTCCCTATCCTTGCATACTCCTTTCAACATCCAGACACCGAGTCATACGTGCTCTTTTATTCTTAGTGTTTCTCTTTTTCACACATCCGTCTACAACATTTGGCCAGGTCTTTACATGACCTACCCCTTCCTTTTGATCCACACACTCTACCTTCATATATTTGCTTCGTCACTCGATCCACACTCATCCTCTCAACAAGCCCAAATCAACGTAAGACGCTTCTATCACATTGACCTGTTGTATTCCCTTTCAAACCACCCTCCTTCATCACTGACTCTGTCCATACGAGTTTCTCCACGTACATTTCTCAGATATCTCATTCCAACCGCATTCCCCTTGCTCTTTTGTTTATCCTGACAAACCCAAACTTCACATCCATGAAACAATAATGTTGACGTTAACACACCTTTATATACTGCCATTTTTAAATGCTATAAACCATTCAAATAGCGAACGATAAGTATGTGAGTATCGTTAACTGTTAGCACTTAGCGTCTATTTTAGGTGTAAGCGAGGCATATCACACTCCTGATCAGAGTAGTCAATGACGTACGTCACGTCCGGCGTAAGCCGTCATCAGACCATTCTTGTTTTATAGGTCATTGGCACGCTTGCGGCGACGTTCCTTACGCTCTGTTTATCTGTTTGGTCGCTCCGAGTGGAGACATTGTCCGCGCCGCGTGACATTACAACTGGTGCCCTCTCTAGAGTGCCCGGACAGTCCACTTTTCATAAGAGTGCCTTAGGGGCACACCCGGGATTATGAGCTGGGGGTGGGATCTTTACATATTATTATTATTATTAGTATTAGCACCGCGTCTTACTACCCGTTCGGGTTATACGCACTTACGCTAATGTGTAACGGTAGGGTGATTGCGAGATGAAATGGAGGACCAACAGTTTAACGTGGGATCCGAACCACGGTGAAGGCCTGGCATTCCACACATTCACAAGTTGTGCTTAATACACTTCTTGTCAGAGGTGAAGGAAGGGTTTGGCAATCAGATAGATCTGTGCCGGGACCGAGGATTGAACCCCGCACCCCCGACACCTTACCCCCTAGACCTTTTACATAATAATATTCATAATTGCACCATACCATTATATATATTTCAATTATTGTATTATTCGGATATTTTATTTGAAGTAGGGTGATAAGAAAGGTAGAGAATCAGTAACCCCCCCACCCCCTATAAAGTGAATGGTCTGGGGTTTACTCCCTTGAGAAAAATTTTGATTTCAAAGGATGCAAATATTTAAGCTAATTTGTACCAAAATCGGATCCTCGGCCCACCCTCTGTCTCTGTGTACGCCACTGGTTCACAGGTCTGTGTCCACACATTCTTCTTCACACCCTGTATTGGCCGTTGGTGGGGGTGGGGTGTATGATAATATCTCAACTGCCCCTTCCCCTCTTCCTGATACAACAGTGTTTACATTATTGTTCTAAAATAATAATTTCAATTACTGTACCCACTTCATAACTCTATGTACAAAGAGTAAAGACTTTAACCATTTCTAGAAAATATTACGGTATCACAGGTCCAGTTTTCATTTAAGTGAAAATTTACAGTAAAATTAAAAATCAACAGAAAGAAGTATTCCTTTGAAAAGCCTTGATTACTGCACAAATATAATCGCTTTTATATATCTTGTAATTAAACAAAATATAATTGATTAATTGACGGAACATAATGTTAATCATATTTTTGTAATATTCTTAATTTTCTGGGAAAGTACTTTCAGCCCAAGACCCCCCTCACCGTGGGGGCACCCCTGGTCTGACAGCTAGAAGACTAATTAAGAGTGTGCATCACACGCCAATAAACTCTATAATACAATCGGCTAGAAATAGTAGATTGACACAAATATATTGCACGTGGATCATTTCTGATTAAACATCAATGGAGATAAAGAGTTAATAGAAGTTCTTAATACTGAACATTGTTGTAATATTAAATATTTTGATAAAAACTTCATTGAAAAGGCCGTTTTTGACCATTTTATAATGTCTTCACAGCTAAGCACTGTGCACAAATCTTCATTCTGTCATAACAGGGACATGCTGTAGTTACTAACAAGAAACTTTGTCGCTTTGTCTCCCATCGTCACCGCGGAGAATGTCGAGTAATCATTCAAATACGAATGTACTGCACACATTTCTGTCATATCGCAGGTGTTTTCTTTTCCCTTTTACTCCCAAAGCTCGCGCGAGCCGGGAGACGAGTTGGGCCTGCAATGATGGACGTTATTAAGCCTAGTTTAACAGAGCTATTCAAGTCGTGTGATATTTAACCCTCGGTTTTGATATATATTGTCAAGACCAATGTAATCAATGTTGACAGAAATATGTTTGTATTTTCTAAAAGCCTCTTCCTATATAAAAAAAAAGTGAATGGGATATAACAAGGCAACAGACAAGGCCATCCAAAGAGTAACCCATTTTCTAGAAGGATCTCCAATCATACATACATCTCTCTAGTACAGTAGACATCGTAGAAACACATTTCTCGTACAGTAGACAATCTGACAAACATCTCTCCCCTACATCAGATAATCGTAAAATATCTTTCTCGTACAGCAATAATACAAACATCTCTCGTACAAACCAATATCCGTGCCGGTCAGATTTTATTCCCTTATCCATCTGAAGATCTGTTTATTGAAAATGTTTACAGGACTGTTGGTATTCAGAAACAATTATGTTTTTAAATACCGGTAGTGAGTTTCGTACCATTAAATTTTGTTTAATATTTTGGAAACAAGCGTCTATAGACAAACAACCCGACAAGTTTACTTAACAGTTCTAGTCTGTCAAGAATTCCCAATTGCTCTTAACCGTAGATTTCCCAACAACAAGCTATCGATCCCATTTGGTGTCATTCAAAGGAAATAATGTTTGTCTGCGGTGAATAAGGAGCGAGATTGCCGCGCCATCTATTATCGTTAAAATGCTCTAGCAACCTCTGTCGGTGAGAGCCACCGGGGTCGGTTGGAGTAAAAAGAATTGGCACCGCCACCGCTAAGATGACGGCGAATTAACTTAGTACTCGCAGATGAACAATGTTTTCAAAAGCTTAGGTCTAACATATTTCTCATATCAAGTTTGGCCACCGCGGCTGAAAATTTTACGGCAATCTCACTTGTCAAAATTATCGTCAAATAATTTCCTGGGAAAGATCCCACCCAAATCAGAAAACCTCCAGTAAGAACCTTTCAAATATTAGACAGGTTCATAATAAATAAAATAAAGTGGATGGAGGTGAGAGGACTAGAACACGCAACGCTTTCTTGTGAGTCCAGCTCTATATCTCCAGGCTACAGAGATTGTTGAAGTAACAAGGGCCAGTTAGTAAATTTAAGTTATGTTCCCACAATGGACTTGGAATAATTCTTAGCCCAGGAAATACTTTCAGAAAGATTTTGTTGGGATATTCGTGTAGTTTATTAGACGCCAGTGACTATCGATCAAAACCAATGTCTGCGCCGGTCAGTTTTCATTCCTTTGTCCGTCTGAAGACCTGTTTATTGAAAATGTTTACAGGACTGTTGGTATTCAGAAACGATTATGTTTTTAAATGACGGTAGTGAGTTTCGTCCCATTAAATTTTGTTTAATATTTTGGAAACAAGCGTCTCTAAACAATTAACCGACAAGGTTACTTAACAGCTCTAGTCTGTCGAGAATTCCCAGTCGCTCTTAACCGTAGATTCCCCAACAACGAGCTATCGATCCCATTTGGTGTCATTCAAAGGAAATAATGTTTGTCTGCGGTGAATAAGGAGCGAGTTTGCCGCGCCATCTATTATCGTTAAAATGCTCTAGCAACCTCTGTCGGTGAGAGCCACCGGGGTCGGTTAGAGTAAAAAGAATTGGCACCGCCACCGCTAAGATGACGGCGAATTAACTTAGTACTCGCAGATGAACAATGTTTTCAAAAGCTTAGGTCTAACATATTTCTCATATCAAGTTTGGCCACCACGGCTGAAAATTTTACGGCAATCTCACTTGCCAAAATTATCGTCAAATAATTTCCTGGGAAAGATCCCACCCAAATAAAAAACCTCCAGTGGGACCCTTTCAAAAATTAGACAGGGTCATAAAAAATAAAATAAAGTGAATGGAGGTGAGAGGATTAGAACACGCATGGCTTTCTTGTGAGACCAGCTCTATACCACTCGGCTACAGAGATTGTTAAAGTAATGAGGGCCAGTTAGTATATTTAAGTTATGTTCCCACAATGGACTTGAAATAATTCTAGGCCAGGAAATACTTTCAGAAAGATTTTGTTGGGATATTCGTGTAGTTTATTAGACGCCAGTCACTATCGATCAAAACCAACGTCCATAACTGGTCCTAAGTGAAGTTCTTGCATACGGCCGGTGACTATTAATTACAAAGGCCTTTATTTGGAGAATGGAAGACATATTTAGGAAAATACTACCCTCAGTACACCCGACCGAGATTCGAGCCTCTATCTCCCCGTCATCGGTAGTCTAGTCTACTGCGATAGTAGCGCGTTTCCTCTGCAAAATGGGAGTGTAGTGACCAGGTAGCCCAAATTTGTACCTTGTCCTTGTTACTGTTCTGATGCGGGGGCGGGTGTAGTTACCACCAGAACGGAGAGTCCACTGGAGCGTCGGGCTCACTAAATGCGGCCTTTTGTCCCAATGAACTACAATCCAGTGGATCATATTGCTCCAAGTGGAGTGTGTGAAGGTTAGCGTAACCAGAGACTAACTAATTAGTTCCGGCTAAATGTATTTCACGCCGTTATGTTGCTCACCCTGATATCATATCAGATGAGTAAGTGCAACGACTGTAAAAAAAAGAAGGAACATTATAAAGTGGATGGAGGTGAGAGGACTAGAACACGCAACGCTTTCTTGTGAGTCCAGCTCTATACCTCCAGGCTACAGAGATTGTTGTAGTAACAAGGGCCAGTTAGTAAATTTAAGTTATGTTCCCACAATAGACTTGGAATAATTCTTAGCCCAGGAAATACTTTCAGAAAGATTTTGTTGGGATATTCGTGTAGTTTTTAGACGCCAATCGCTATCGATCAAAACCAATGTCTCTACAGGTAAGTTTTCATTCCTTTGTCCATCTGAAGATCTGTTTATTGAAAATGTTTACAGGACCGTTGGTATTCTGAAACTGATTAGTTTTCAAATGATGGTAGTGAGTTTCATTTCACTTACTAAATTTATTTTCTTATTTTGACACTACTATGACCGTGTTGTTATAATCTTAGACACTACTAATTCTCTAGTGGTTTTAACCTACGTGACTAATATGTTATTATTGGTTATATCTTGAGACACTATTTCTCTGGTGGTTATAGTTCAAGACACTTCTATTTATCTGGTGGTCATAGCCTTTTTATATATCAGGTGTTTATAACCTAAGAGCCTTATTTGTCTCTGGTGGTTATAGCCTAAGACACTAATATGTCTCTAGTGGTTATCGCCTGTTACACTACTATGTGTCCGGTGGTTTTAGCTGGAGACATTACTATGTCTCTGATGGTTATAGTTTAAGGCACTTCTATTTATTTGGTGGTTATTGCCTTAGACACTACTATGTCTCTGGTTGTTATCCCCTGATACACTACAATGTCTCTGGTGGTTATAGCCTAAAATACTTCTATTTTACTGGCGGTTATAGCCTGAAGCACTAATATTTTTCTTGTGGTTAATATAAACTACTTATTTACTTAGTTTGTTAATAAGTTGACAGGTAAAGGATTGTTTCAATCATTTGAGTCATATAATATAATAGCAACTCAAAACCTTACAATAAGACTCAGTTTGAATTAAAATCGCTAAATATTTCCCTAATAAAATATGAATCTGACTCTGAGGCAGATCATTCACAACAAAGTCAGCTCGCAAAAGGTCATAATGAAATTAAAAAGGTACGCTGAATTACCACAATTGCTATTTACAAATCTGCATAACTCTACCCAGCCAAAGTTATAACAAAAAAGTTAAAAAAGAGCGCAGAACTTATGAACAATGGGCTACAATTTTGAAAATATCAAAGATACATTGCACCTAATCTAAATCACTATAATTTAAAAATGGTGAGATTAATAGTTTTTTTTTATAAATGTCCTCCTAGTAAGTCTATCCTGGTCTGTATAAATGAGGGTTTACTTCAATAATAACTCGATGTAAAATTACTTTGTTTATTTTATATTCTACAGATAGAAATTAACATTTAAAAGACAGTAAGATAAAAGTAGTCAAGAGCTAATAAGAGGAAAACTATGATAGTACAAAGGAAATACAGACAAATTTTAAAAACAGTTTAGAAATGTAAGAATTTAAACACAAACGTTAATGTCATTTTTGACACAAAAAAAATATACACACAAGTAAATTGTATAAAGCAGCTGCATTTTCACACAGTTCAAAAAAATATATATATATACAAATAGTTTTTGGAATGATGTTATAAGAATCATGGTTTTCCTATGTGTTCGACTAATGTGATGGAAAATAACATTGTAATAAATTTAAGAAATTATATACACATGTCCAATTGCTCTAGCGTTTAGAAAATGCAATTCAACAGATGGTTCTTCTGAGATATCTAGATGCAATAAAACTTTCTGATAGTCAACTGCCAACCTCTGTTGGAGAAATACATTTACAGTATATGTTTAATGTTCAGGAACCGCCCCACAACATGTATGGTCTACTATGGTAGTCACTTGTTTGTCGGACAACACACTTTTAACACTTTTATACTTTGTATGGCAACTTATAGTACTTACTTATAGACTAATAAAATAAGATATAACAAAGGTCCAATTTGTAAAAGCATTGACTTACAAAAACAACTCTTAAGAAAAATAATGGTAATGCCAACTACACATTGGTAATTTTACAAATTAAAAAAGAGCTATTGTGAATTATGTTTAGGAATAAGATAGCTGAGATAGCGTTAATGTTTATTAATATCATTTTTTTAAATATAATTTAGATCATATTCAATTTTAAAAAAAGAATTCAAACTACTAAAGTGAATTAAAATTCAATAGCTCATTACCAGAATGACACACAATATGTAACTTAAAAAAACTAAATTATTTTCAAATTTAACTCATGTATGTGAATGTTAAGGTTTCCAGTGTCACACTAATAGTTTGCATATATTATGAAACATTGATTAGTGTTTAAAGAATAATTGAACCAAAACATGACATACAATTCAAATAATTATCTTTTCCGTTGATCATAAACTATTTCTAAAACATAGAAACATAAGTTGTTTTGGTCTGTCAATACCGATTATTTAAAAAGCACAGTTGAGATTAATACATTTCTTTTGGATTTTAATATATGCAATTATATTTAAAGGTATTTTTTTTTATATAATGACTAGAATACTGGTATGCGAGTGCATTACTTTCAAAGCATTTTGACAAATAAAGTTTCGTCAACAAATCCTGTGACAAGGCTAAGTACATAGTTTATTTGTACATATCGTGACACAAGATTTTATTTCACATATACAATCATACAAACACAAACCATGTGCACATATTCAACACTTCTCACCAAAACACACTTTTTAAAATGCAGGGTTTTTTTTAGCTTCAAACGCTAAACTTTGGCTGAGAATATTTGAAACAAAACTTTCACCGGTAAACACACAGCAAGTTTAAACACTTGATAAATATTTAGAGTCACCAATATTTTCTCTTACCATCATTCTATTAAAAAAATTCTTATCCTAAGTTTCTTAATTAGTTTATGTAATCTTCAAATAAAAAATTAAGTACAACACTTCATCACAAGTACTAACTATGACTTTTACAAGTACACTGTAGTCAGGTTAGTATTGTTTTTGTTGGAAAATATATTACATGCTACAGGATATAATTTCTTAATGATGGCAGTACATTTGTTACAAGTAATTCTATAAAAGGGAATTCATTATCTAAAAAAGAATAATTTGATGTACCTACAATATTAACTTAATGATTGGCTAAGTTAGTAATAATTTTATGTCTCTTGAGCTACACTTGTATGTACCAATTCATATCTATAATGAACCAATTTTTACAATGGAGATCATCTAACTGCTTCAATGCCTATGAATGTCTTTGAACTATGTAATTATTATGGTTAAAAAAAATTGAGTATAACTAATAAAAATTAACTTCCCTTTATCACTCTTCTAATATTTCAAAATGTATTGTAAAACCAAAATTAATACTAATATTTCAGATCAAAATTAATGTTTTCTTCAAATTTGAATCCTTTTTCATAATCTGTTTGAAACCGGCAATATGGTAACTAAAAATTACTTAATCATTTTAACCAAGGGTGCACTCACAAAATATTATTAAACCTATTGACACTAATTTAACTAACTTATCTTTATTACCAAATCACAAATGGATTGCCTTATGATTGAACTATTTACATACATATTTTGTAAAATTTGTATTTCAGTTTTATGATGACAGGCTATTAAAAAGTGTTGGAGTCAATTATTTATTTTAGCATTCAATCATAACATATGCAGCTCTACACATTACATTAAAGATTAGGAACGTATGTAAAGTTAATCTTGTCTTTGTGAATATATAAAAGGTTATGATTCTGCAACAAATTATATTTATGTTCATTGTATCATATCAATAATCACTGAATGAGAATGTTCCTCATAAAATGAATAAACAAAAAAGCTAATGATGTAGGATCATTAAATATATCTTTAATGTCTTTTTTTTTTAAATATTTTAGGATATGTGATTATACACTATGTATATTTATACTAGCCTATATTATTATTGTTGCTAAAGTAATAAGTTAAAAATATGATTGCTTATTCACTTGTGGTCTTAATTTTACTAACAGTTATACAAATCAGTTTAATAATACAGAAGAGCTTTAAAGCTTATATTAAATTAACAATTTGCATAATCCTATTATAAAACTGTACATTTTTATGGTTTAGTATCGTGAGTACACCCTGGCTGTTTTGAATAAAATCTGATCTCACAAAGTTATGATTTAAGAAGAATTGACTTAAAAGTCAAATAAACAAAATAAACGTGCAGAGTTAATAAAAGACCATAATAGGTACTATTGTTGATTTTTCAAAAAATATTGGATCAACTATAGTGTCACAATAAAATCTCATACAGTGTTGATTTTCATAATAAATTAATACTTTTTTTTTGTAGACGTTTACAATTTCTTTCACACAACATTACATTACTTCACAAGTACAAAGGCACCAGACAATCAATTTATATAATACTAAAAAAATGTATAACCTATGACAAAAATTCACAACACAATGCATCATAGCTATGTAATCTGTTTAAAATCGAATATTACTTAACGGAATTACTATCCATCTTTATTACAGAAGTAAAGAACAAGTGTTATAAGAAATGTTTTTAAGACATTTTAAAGATGTTCACATTTTCATAAAAAATAATTGTTGAAGTGGAAAAAAATAAATCATGGCACTAGTATGTTGAAAAAAGTGGCAAGAATTTTGAGAAATACACTTCCATTTTCTTTAAAAAATAATAGATTGACAAAAACACTAATTGTTTATTAATACGCCTTGCTATCCATTCATTGCTGCACTTATATAATATCATTTTTCTTATTCACTGCTGCTATATTTGTTCCACTAGTCTTGCAGATGGTACAAGCTCTCTCTCTCCAAACAGTCTTGATGGTAGAGCATTCACGAGCTCAATTCTGCCCTGGAAAAAACAACACAACATATATTACACAATATTAAATATTATATAATATCTCTCTTTTAGTAAGTTGGGTTGCTACTAATTCCGGGTCAGTTCCAATAATACCTTTCCTTTACCTTCTTCCAAATATAATACATAATATTATTTCTAGTATTATATAAATTGTATTTGTAGATTATCGGTGACCTGGTGGTCTAGGGGTAAGGTTTCAGACTTCTATGCTGGCGTCCGGGGTTCAATCCTCGGTCCCGGCAAAGATTTATCTGATTACCAAACCCTTCCTTCACCTCTGACAAGACATCTTGTGAATGTGGGGAATGCCAGGGCTCCACCGTGGTTCGTATTCCACGTTAAACTGTAGGTACTCCATTTCATCTCACAATCACCCTACCATTACACATTAGCGTAAGTGCGTATAACCCGAACGGGTAGTAAGACGCGGTGCTAATAATAATAATAATATTTGTAAATTTGTATTTTAAAGGCATTTGACATATTTGTACCCACCCCCTGTTGCGCGTTTAGCACAGCGATTTGTGTAGACCAAGCATCCATTTTTATTCTTGGTAATAGTAGAGCATTGAACTGGTATCCCCCGTCTATTAGCTTCAATAATAAGTATTCAGACTGGCTAAAAGTTCAGTGATGCATTGATAGATGGCATTACAATAACTTATCGCAAGGAAACATTTAATTGCGCTCGCGCCAGGGAATGTTCGGGATAACAAAGACGTTGTTCAAAACCCAAGACAGGGAATGAGTTAAGGTAATTTAAAAGTGTGTGTGTCCTTTAAAAAGATGTCCTCATTCGATGATGAATTAAGACTTCTTGAGGAGATAGTCGCAAGCAGAGGGCCATGTAATTAATTAAATGATCATATTCATCTTGAGATTATTCTTATAGAAGCATGCATGACTTTCTAATTTATAAGACAATTTTTTTTATATTTTAAAGAATATTTGACCTGTACATATGATTTAAATCAAATCAAAATACCTAATACTATTTTTGATCAAAATCAATGAATTGATTATTTTAATTAGTATACTCTTTGTTTATATGCAGGGATGTGCAAAGGTTTTGGGCAATACTTTTTTTGTGCATTATTTTTTAAACGAAAAACTTATTTGCACAAAAGATAAATGAATGCTATAATATTTGTATAAGTGTTTGCAGCTTTTAAAATTTTAATACAAATTAATAAATATTTGTTCATTAATATTCTATATGAGCACATGCAAAAGTAATGAGTCACATACTTTCACAAAAGAAAATATTCTATATCGGTAAATAAAAGGTCATATTCAGTAACGTTACACAATGGTGTTTAGTCATACATAGATATTATTTGACTTGATGTAACTCATTGTTACCTCAAATTAACAATGAAAAGGGAGCTTTAATAAAAAATTATTTGTGCTGAAATTAATTTTGTCCTCTTTCCTATCATTATTATTATTATTATTAGCACCGCGTCTTACTACCCGTTCGGGTTATAAGCACTTACGCTAATTGTGTAATGTTAGGGTGATTGTGAGATGAAATGGAGGACCTACAGTTTAACGTGGAATCCGAACCACGGTGGAGACCTGGTATTCCCACACATTCACAAGATGTCTTGTCAGAGGTGAAGGAAGGGTTTGGTAATCAGATAAATCTTTGCCGCGACAGAGAATTGAACCTCTTTCCTATCAATTAAATTGATCTTTTTTAAAATGTATTCATAAAGAATGGTAGCACAATTGTTAATTATTCAAAATCAACCTCTTATTTCTGCCTTGCCGGATATTTATATTTCACTTTTATCATTTTTTGACTCTGCCAGTAAATGTGGCATCATTAGAATGATCAGTCTTGAAAATAGTAATAATAAGTAATATTTGTGAACAACAATAACATAAGAAAAGTTGTTGAGACTTGCCATTTCATCAATTAAAAAACAATGACAATTTAAATTAAATATGAAGGATAGTGTAGGAAATTTTACAAGAATAAAAAAAAAACAGAAAAGTGAAAATCTTAAGTGTTTCTAGTTTATAATAATACTATCTCAGGCACCAACATTTTATTTCAATGTTTATCTTTAAATCATGGAGTGTCAACAACTTATTTTGTTACACTAAACAGTGACCACTTTAAGACAAAAGTCTTTGTAACTGACAAGCGTTTCCTAACAGTAAAGTGACGACAGATGTGCGGTGATTGGACCAACAACTAAATCCATTATGTCTATATAACGAGATGAAATATTAAATAATTTAAGTTGAACTTTATAAAATTAAATAATAAAATAACTTTAGTTTTTATTTCAGCCAGGCACATCATACAGGACTAATATATTTATTTATTTTAAATGATTTTTTTTAATATTATGGAGAAAGAAAATAAAGTCTAGATACAACATTTTTTATACTCAATACCTGTTTAGTTATTATAACTTCGACTGACCATACTTATGCAGTAAAGCCACTATTATTATTATTATTATTAGCACCATGTCTTACTACCCGTTCAGGTTATACGCACTTATGCTAATGTGTAATGGTAGGGTGATTGTGAGATGAAATGAAGGACCTACAGTTTAACGTGGAATCCGAACCACGGTGGAGACCTGGCATTCCCCACATTCATAAGATGTCTTGTCATAGGTGAAGGAAGGGTTTGGTAATCAAATAAATCTTTGCCGGGACAGAGGAGTGAACCCTGGATGCCAGCATACCGAACGGGTAGTAATACGCTGTGCTAATAATAATAAAGTAATAACTTTAAAGGGGAGAAAGGTTAAGGAATGCATGAGGAGGGGCATATGGGCCCTTGCTCAGGGCCCTTTTTTTTAAAGGGAGTCTCCTGGAAAAGAAAAAATATAAATCAAAATCAGGTAATATTTATGAACTTTAAAGAGATTAAAGAATATTCTTTTTTAAACGTTCATAGACAGAGTTTCACTTGATTGAATAAGCAAAAATATTCTTCAGCAAATGATTAATTAAGACATGTGAAAAGGAGATGTGCATAATGTCAGGATGCAGGAGACAGGATGAACCGACACTAGGAAGTACCGACGGAAGTGAGCATTTTCAACTGTTTTATTGTTGTGTATACCTGACTATACATTTACATACACAGTGACAGTCACAGGACTGAATCTTGTCATTTGGCAAAGTAAAATCATGTGACTAAGCTACTTCACTGCTATACCCTGATTTTGGTTGGAAGAACAGTAGAGAAAATCAAAACATATTTGTTTGTGACCAACATTGATAGCATTTTCTTATATTATTTGTTAGGTATTGATAATATCTATCAAAAATAACATCTGCAGATGACATGACTTTATGTATGAATAAATTAACATAGTTTTAGTAACTTTAGTAACTAACTTCTACTGTTCTTCCTACCAAAATCATACTATACTAATGTTTACTTTTCACCATTTGATTTAATATTGGCTTTTTGGGTGACCTTGCGGTCTAGGGGTAAGGTGTCAGACTTCTATGCTGGTTGTACACACCCCTTAATATAGATCTGCTTCTAATAACATAATGTTTAGTTGAAATTATCAATAGTAATAAAGCTGTGACTCACTTGAGCGTCTTGTAACGTTCCTTCTCCAGGTTGTTATCTGGTGGCTCACACTCAAAGGAAGCTAGGGCCAGAGCTGTAACAAACACAAAGACTCAGCAGGGAAGGGCACATAAAGAAAAACTTTACTGACCGGGAGGCAGTCTAATGAAAACTAACTAAAATGCACATTAGACCAGACTGTTGATCACAGGGAGATTGGGGTTTGAATCGTGGCCGGGTGTACTGAATAATAATAATATTTAGCACCGCGTCTTACTACCCGTTCGGGTTATACGCTTTAAGTACTAATTACTCTAATGGATTAGGAATTGGGAAGGTTGAATTAGAGGAAGTGAACCCGCATTTGCGTGGAGGGAGGGTGGAAAACCATTTAGGAAAAACTACCCCCAGTTCACCCGACCGAGATTCGAACCTCGATCTCCCCGTCCTCAGCAGTCGAGCAGCTCAACACGACTAATGCGTTAGCCAACTATGCCACTGAGGCGGGTGGGTGTACTGAAGTTGGTCAATTCTGTTCAACCAAATGTTCCAAATATACGGATAGCTCGAGCAGGTGGTAAGTTTCTGTGCACTCCATATTTAGTGTATCTTTGGACATCACTTTTTGATAGGACCTAGATATACAATCTTTGATTGCCTATTAATTAATAAACTTTGAAATTGAGATGGTAATGCCATACAAGTTGTGGGCGAAATAATGCTAAAATTTAGCAAGCTCAAGATTAGGTTAATTATTTAATTTGATTCAAATCTAGTTTAGTTACATTGGATGAGATAAGTGGGCCAATTTTATTTTGTTGGCAGGTTAGTTATAGAACTGTGTGGCATAGGCTGCTGATTAGTGGATGAATTCAATAAAGCAGCGCCCGCTCATATATAAAAAAATAATTAGATGTTTACCCACTTTAGTGACCAAATGGTCTAAGGTGTCACCAGCCTGCTGATGATGGGAAGATCGAGGTTTGGATTACGGTCGGGTCTACTGAGGGTGGTTTTTACTAAATGGTTTTCCACTCCTTCCATGCAAATGTGTGTAGATTACCTTTTAATATGCTTCCTTCCTCATCCTTAGCCCATTAAAGTAAATATCATATATGTGTATAACCTGAACAGGTAGTATGTGGGGATAAAAAAAATCATATTTTGGTGGAATATGAACAAGTTGAGTGTATTATTATTATTATTATTATGATAATGACTATGATGAGTATGCTGATTATGATGATTATTATTAAAATAAATATAAAACAAAGCTAAAATAGTTTATTAGATTTAATATTCCAGCTACCTAACTTTTATATTCATTATAAACATAGCGTATAACCGATTACTAATAGTTCCCTCTTTAGCAACTTTTAGTCAAATAACAATTTTCAAACTAAAATGTGGAAAAAAAAGTAGCAATATCATAAGAACCAACTTTTAATTTGTTTCTAACATTAAACAAAGTATTCTATTACCACAAAATGTACCAAAGTTTTGTGGAACGTATAAACATATACTTAAAAGCATTCACTACCTTGGGTTGAATTCTTCGGAATATTTTTTTTTTTTCATCTGATATTTTAAGAGTTGAACAGCAATATTAAAGGGGAACATGTTGTAAATGGAAACATATTATGGTTCTTCATATGATTCTAAAACTTGAAAAAGATAAGTATAATGTTTCAAGTTCAAAAGTCTCACCATTTTCCAACAGTACAGGACTGGCTTGCAGGAAGGTTATGACCTTAGTGTTTTTTTCAAAAGGACAGACCACTTGCTTCCAGGTGATAAACTCGGTGACCTGTTTGGCCAGCTGCCAGAACTTCTCAAAGTTGATGTGGCCGTTCGGGAGCCTGCCAACATGACAAAGTAAGTTGAGCTTTGAAACTTTCGTGATTGTTTTCTTAACTAATTACACACTCTCATAGGCTTTTTGGTTCACATTAATTATTTAATTGCTGATTAAGTACTAATTATACATGTTTATTTAGCTATTTTTTAATATACATATTTCAACTATGAACATTAATAATCACAATATAATTTTAAAAGAAATATAACTTTACCTAAATAAAATTAAGTAATTTTTTTATAAGGAGAAAATGAAACAAATATTTAGAATACTTAATTGGTTTTGTAATTGTTATAACGTAACATAAATATATGATAGGCCTAAAGATTAAATTAATGGTATAGCTAAAAAAAAAATATTGTAAAATACAGTTGTAATTCTGTCTATCTACCGCTTTCTATTCGAAACCTTTCAAATGTCAAGGGGACTCAAAGTTTTACTAATTGCAATGGCATCTGTGTGTTTATTGTTTCACCTTGATTCATTTGAAATAGTATATTTGATAATAACTACAAAGTTTTTAAGAAATCCTAGAAAATACTAAACTCAAAGTTTCCTCTTTAACAATAAAAACAGTCATGAAAACACAAAATTTAGGGTCCACTCCACTGGGATTCTAAGTTAGAGAACAAATAAAATACCGTGACTCATTAAAGAAGAAAGATATCTAACAGGGGCTTCCAATGTGTGACCAGAGGGTTATTGTGGCCCTTAAGCTTATTTTTGTGCAACCCACGGCAGTTACTACTAGTTCTATCATAGAACTAAGTCAACATTTTTATTTTATAATACACCTTAAATGAATATTAGAGTGAGATACATAGTTTCAAAGAGGGAAACAAAAAAAAAAAAATTAAAATCAAACATTCTTTTATTTGTTAATAATTATTAATCATAATATATTGATTAAAATTATTGGTCAGTGTTTAGATTGAATTTCATAGTGTTCATTAAATATATTGGGGATGCATGGTATTTAAAATACTTTCCAAACTATATAAAGTACCTAACAAGACATTTATTTACTAAATCAAAAATGTGTGACATGTGATGTTTAGGGTATAATTGAAACTTTAACTGATTAGAAGAATTTAAATAATATATATAGATAAATAAGATAAATAATGTTAGTTTCTCATACTAAGTACAGTATTAAAATAAGTATCAGTCCAAGCTAAAAAAAAAATTAGTGTGTAAAACTGAAAACAAACATTTTTTGGTAAACACAATTCAACAAACTTGTACATTTATATAAATTTGTTTAGCGAAGTAAACTAACTAACCATGAATACATTATTACTCAAGTTAAATAAAGATTTACATATACTACATTCCGGAAGACAAATTAATGAATATCTATATCTTAAGGGGGGAGGGGGGGAAGGAAAGGTAAGCTGAGTTAAATGAGGTGTACAAAACACACTATATAACATCACAGTATGGCCAACTTTTGTCATTAAAACTTCTCCATTAACTTTAAACAAGAAAGTGAAAAGGTAGAACAAGAAAGGAAAGACGGATCCTTTTGAATTTAGAAGTCATATAATTGCTCAGTTTAAGTGATCTAATAATCGTTAAAGACAGGAGGGGTTGTAAAGTAGCTTCTATCTAAATTTATTTTAAAGAATAACTTTTATGTCTTGTTAAGAGGAAGAACACTTTGTTAGCAGTGTTAGCTCAGCGGCATTAAACGACACGAATGAAAATCTAAAGTTTGTTTATATATATGAAAATGAAGTGGTGTTGGAGATTGTGAATAAATTTCGACAGTTTGGTAAATGATGTGGATGTAATTATGTGAAAATTTGTTGTTTTACAAAAAAAACTATTATCAAATGCTTGCGATATTAAGTCTAGCCTCAGCTAGAAAAGTTGAAAAGTTAAAAGTTTTGTGAAATAACACTGTGATATGGTGAGCGAAGTTTCGAAAACAGCTCCATCTAAAGTTTGGTAGAGAAATGAACACCATAACAATAACACCAAGTTAACAAGCACAAGCAAGGATTATTGCATTACTTTAAAATGAGATGGTTTAAGTTGTTGCTAGCCTGTAATGGCACTCGAATAGACTTATAAACGTAATAAAGAACCATCACATACCATGGTTTTAATTAAAATGGGATCAATGATAGAAAAATTACCTGTATGCTTAGTGTCAATTGCTAAATATTGTAAATGAACAATAATCAAATTATTTATTATTTAGCACCGCGTCTTACTACCCGTTCGGGTTATACACTTTAAGTACTAATTACGCTAATGGATTAGGAATTGGGAAGGTTGAATTAAAGGAAGTGAACCCGCATTTGCGTGGAGGGAGAGTGGAAAACCATTTAGGAAAAACCACCCCCAGTTCACCCGACCGAGATTCGAACCTCGATCTCCCCGTCCTCAGCAGTCAAGCTCAACACTAATAGCGCGTTAGCCAACTACGCCACCGAGGCGGGTAACAATAATCAAAGAAATAGAAAATAAAACTTAACCCTAATGCTTATTGTTGTGAACATTATTTATTTATTACATAATAATTATAGGCTTGCCTACATCTATGTAATATTGAGGCAACAGGTAAGAAACCAACTGCCATTCAGAGTAAACCAACGAATCAATAGGGATCTTAGGCAGTCTTTAAACTAAAATATTTTAAGATGATTAGCCTGCTGAATAGCACAGTACAGCATACAGGTACACTTTTCATGATTCTCTAAAATCAAACATATAAAGTTATTTTTATTTTATAATTTTTACATTATTTTAAATGCCATATTTGTTTCTAGCCTAGTTCATATTTAACCAAAAAAATAATAACATTTGTATTTTACTATACACCTAAAAGTTTGTTGAGCACAACCATGTTGCAAATGAGTATTAATAGTAGTAATAACAATAATAAGCATAATAATAATAATATATAACTCAATGTAGAAGAGATTATGAAATTTGGAGTTTAATATAAAGTCCAAATATCAACAGTATAAAAGACATGAAAACCTTGGGTTAAGTAGAGGTTAGAATGGATTGACAATTAGGGAACTTCACTATATTTTCATCATAATATGAAAGAGTTAAGAACACATTAAATTAATATAATTCACACACACACACATATATATATAAAAAAATTATATAATTCACACACATACATATATATAACGCTTTAAAATAATATAAACTTATAAGTTTAAGTCAAAAGTTTATATTATATTAATTTAATGTGTTCTTAACTCTTTCAAATTATGATGGAAATGTAGTGAAGTTCCCTAATTGCCAATCTATTCTAATTTCTACTTAACCAGCGTATAACCCAAACGGGTAGTAAGACGCGGTGCTAAATATTATTAATATTATTATTCTACTTAACCCAAGGGGTTCATGTCTTTTATACTGTTGATATTTGGACTTTATATTAAACTCCAAATTTTAAAATCTGTTCTACATTGGGTTATATTATTATATTTAGAAGTGGTTTCCTTATTACATTCCATTATGTTTTTCAAATAATAATAATAATAGCTTTAACAGATAAAAGAAGATGAGAAAGAAAAAAAAATTAAGATAATAGATCAGCTAGTGACAAGTTAGTTAATTTCTACCATTTTTTGTTTCATTTCTTAGGTACCTACTACACATTTATATATTAAATCAATTTTTTATCTGCCCACTTCGGTGACCGCAAGCACTTAGGCGCTACTCTCACAATAGACTTGACTACCAAAGACTGGTAGATCGAGGTTCAATCACAGTCGGGTAAACTGAGTTGTTTTTTTTCTAAATGATTTTCCACCCTCCCTCCATGCAAATGGGCGTATACTTTCCCCTACAATCCAACCTTCCTAATCCCTAACACACTATTGTAATTATTGCATAGGCGTAAATAGCCCTATAACACATCGCTAAGAAGAAAAAAAAATCTATTTGCGCCATATTTTACTAAAGACTTGTGGCATGGAAATGAAAGTAAAAAGGAGCACAAAAAGATGTCGTGAAAAGTTCTCTCTCTCCCTCCCTCATCAGTACCTTATATTTCATGCCCTCTTCTCTCGCTCAACCCCTTAAAACAAGGCCGAAACTCCAACCCCTTGATTTATAATCACAATTCTCTCACCTCCCCCTTAACAACATTTTTTTTTTTCATAAAGCTTCTTCTTCGCTGGTCTTTTTTAATTTACGTATTGTTCCTACAACAGAGGCAGCCTACCGACCACGAATTTCCTTTTTCCACCCTTTTTTTTTCTAAATTAATCGAGCTATAAAACTAAAATCTCTTTGTTTTAGTCAAAGACTTTTTTTTAAACTTTATTTTTAAACAAGAATAGAAGTATAGGAGATGAGAATATCCTGCCATGATAAATTAACATGCCATATATCTTGAGAAAGATCCAAGTTTTGTAAATTATGTCCAAAGAAAGCCATATATAGGAACTTTTTATACTCATTATCAACAAATTTTCCTGGTTGGACAATACATCATATAGTAGGCGTTAGGGGTACTTTATACTACTTCAAAACAATAAGTTATTATTCAACAAGATTAATGTGAAAAAAATTGAGTACCTGGCTTTTTTTTTATAGAAGCAATAGTAGAAAATTATAACACAAGAGCTATGCTATTAAAGAGACAACTTTGTAATTTAATAAATTCTTTCTTTTTTTTCTCTTAGGAGAAATATTTTCTTCAAACTAAAATAAAAAGTATGCTTCTATACATTCTTCCATAGTTTTCAATATAGAGGACAATGATACATATAAAACATATAGGCTGAAGAAGTTTAGTTAATTTAAGCCATGTAGACTTT
>CABFVX010001147.1:0-32249 GCA_902151425.1 Timema shepardi | reverse complement strand
GGAATTTAAAGTTTTCAAGTTTATCGTGTCAAGCAGAAGGGGTATGGATGTTTTAAAAGGGGGTGGGGGGGTGGGGGTAAGGGGTAAGTTTGAAGAGGCAACAAAAAAAGAAAATAAAGTTTCCACCCAACAACTTTTTTCCCTGCGTTATTTTCCTGTCGTTAGCTGAAGTTACACGAATTCCTACAAAGGGCAACAGATTTTTTTAAACAACTTTCTCTCTTTCCTATTAGAACATGAATCAGGACGTCACTAATTTTTATTTTTTTGAAAGGTAAAATAAATATAGAAAAACGTTATGTCACGCTTTATGTGTACTAATTTGAAAAAAAGAAGCGGCGTAAAATGGAATTTTAAAAAAAATATAAAAAAAAATCGTTACAATAGGTAATTCTTCTTCACCTGGTAGAATATATTTGAAAGTATTTCTAAAACAAAACAAAAAAATATTCTATCTCGTAGCAAAAGGTAGCTTTTGAACAAAGAAGCTAAGTTTAATTAAAAACGGATTATCCTAATCAGAGGTGGACGGAACGAACTTTTCTCTCTAGGAAATGAAAATGTGTTTTAATTTTGAATATTTTTTTAAAAGAACTAAATCAAGGTGTTCTCATTCAGTTTGAAATGGTTTTGTTCTCTTACGGTTTGTTTGTTTGTTAGCAAAATACCGAACAAGACTTTTTATTATTATTATTATGTTTGTTTAAATTTAATATAAGGTTAAAGATAAAGTTAATAAAAACGTTAAATGAAGAGTCGAACAATATAAAAATGTACAGTTTGGTTGCTAGGATATTTAATAAGCACTTTATTGAATTGAAACTTGTATCAATACGAAATTTAATTAAATAACTCCACAACTTGTGAATGTGGGGAATGCTAGGCCTCCAGCGTGGTTCGGATCCTTTGTTAAACTGTAGGTTCTCCATTTATTCTCACAATCACCCTACCATTATACATTAGCGTAAGTGTGTATAACCCGAACGGGTAGTAAGACGCGGTGCTAATAATAATAATTAAATAACTTACCCTAAGAAAGTATGACTATGGGTATGATCAAAACTTGACACTAAACCCTAACGACCAAACATTTACAAATTGGATAACAAAACACACCTTTAACGGAGATATAATATTTATACGTTAAAACCCTTCAGAAACCAATTAAGGTCCTCTAGTCTTCTATAATCTGACATTTCGACAGTGATCCGACACAGCAAAAACTGTCAAAGATTTGACCTTGAAAGACGTGGTGCTCACAGTACCTAGTCGAAACTTGGAACAATGTAACTCAAAGGACCATAAAATAATCGTGGAAGAAATCGTGGCTATTAACGAATGAACACAAAATCAAGAAGATTGGGAACGTAAAGATACCTTTCGAATAACGTAATTGATACATAAAAAAGGGATGTTAAATGCAAGAGAGGCTAGGAAAGTGGAGTGCATAGAAATAAAGTTATCTGGGGAAAAAAGTGGGGGTACAGGGAGTACTTGATACTGTAGAGGAAGCAAGAATAAGATTGTATGGTCATGTAATGCGGATGGAAAAAGGGAGGATGCCAAACAAAATGTTGAAAATGAAGTATGTAAGAAAAAACACCGCGAGGGAGGCCAAGAAAGAGGTGGGAGGAGCAAATAACAGAAAGTATTCAAGTGAGAGGAGAAGAATGGACGAAGTTAAAGGAAGAAGGATAAAGGAAGATGTAAGTAATATACTAAACTGACCCGGACACAGGCTGGACAGAGTTGACGATGATGATGATGATGATTGATATAAACCGGCAGCGATACGAACTTGGAACACGGATAATGACACGTGGGGAGTGCCTTAGTTTTATGAACTGGTGATTATGGGTGACAAAATCATAGGGGAGACCGAATCAACAGAAGATTGTATGGAAGAGACCGATTCCCCATATTCTGTGGCACACCCTGTCAAACACAAAGATGATATCATTGATACTAACATCCGCTTGGCCGAATAAAACAATAACATTTTGATAACATCGCATAAGTCAAGAAATATATTTCTGAACAAAATATAAATTTTCAAAAAACAAACTTACAATTGAAAAATCCATGACTTTTGTGTGTGTGTGTGTTTGTATAGTGAATCTTTGATTTGAACTAGGATTATCGAGATTGTACTGTCTTTAGAATGTTGTGCCAAACGCAAGGTTTTTATTTGTATTCATGTGTCGAATGGACAGAAAAAAACATACATACATACATATATTCATCTTGTGAATGATCGTAATCTGGTGAGAACAATTCTGTTCTGCTCGTGTGTTTCATTGAACGTATGATGCTTAGAATACAGTCATATGGGCCCGGTTTTGTTTTTTTACCGTGGACTCTGATAAAGAGGGTATTAACAAGCAATGAAGGCAGGTTTCTGACGGATATAACAAACATCCCTCCATGTGTTCCCACACACGTGTGTGCCCTTGCTCGCGCGAATAAGGGTTGCAAAGGGAGCGCGGCTACGGCTCCCTGAACACCAATAAATCTCACGGGGTGGTCAAACGGGACAGTTCGCTCCAGGTAGAGAGGGTTCATGGGGGCGTGGGGTTATTGCGTCAAGGGGGAGTTACCACGGGAATAACTTACCGAAACTAGAACAGTGCGTTGAGAATGTATGAAATGGGAGGGGCATCAGAGTTTAGAATTAATTTTGAAGAAAATTAAACAAATTCTGCTCTCGAAGTATCAGTAAATGTTTATTCTTGTATCCAACCCGTTTTTCGCATCGTTAAGCAGCATCAACACCCGGTTGCCCATTTTAAAAAAAAATAGTTTCTCGATGTAAAATCCTGGTCAAACTATGGTGATCACAAACCAATAATGGTCATTGATAAATTAAAATAAATTAAATATTTTAGACGAAATATTACCTTATCCACAAACTGACTGCACAAACAAACGCAATATATTCCTAGGCTCGATCAATAATTAAGAAAAACGAACTAATAGATATTGTTACAGAAATATGTTTAAAATAATAGCCTCACGGTTCATCAAAGAGCATAAATACACAATATACTCTGTTACAGAAACCTTTTGAATAAGAATCGGCAAGGTTTCACAGAGAGCATCATGGTTCGCCGAAATATGTCGTCTGATATATATTTTAATCGTTATGTCACTGCTATACAGGTGTTAATTTATCTTTATATTTTTTAGCTTTATTTTGTCAACTCTAATGGATCCCCTTTAAGAAAATAATTATATATATAGTTTTTTTACTAGTTTATTTTTAGATTATTTTCGTCAATCTATACAAAATTAAAATTTTATACTTTGTCAAGAAGTTTTTTTTTTCTATTTATTAATCATTTACTGCCTTTTATTTTTAAGTTCCAAGGTTTACCAATGACGAAGATTGAATCCCGGCCGGGTGAACTAAGGAGATTATTTTCCTAAATGGTTTGCCACTCTTCTTCCGAGAAAATGCAGATACATTTACCATAAGCTTTACCTTACTAATCCTTACCCATTATTTTATAGCTAAGCTCAAATAATCTGGACAAGTTAGTGTAAAATGTGCATAGTCTATAGGAGCAGTATGATCAGTAGAGCAAAATAAAAATTATTATTATTATTAGTATTATTATTAGCACCGCGTCTTACTACCCGTTCGGGTTTTACGCACTTACGCTAATGTGTAATGGTAGGGTGATTGTGAGATGAAATGAAGGACCTACAGTTTAACGTGGAATCCGAACCACGGTGGGAGGCCTGGCATTCCTCACATTCACAAGATGTCTTGTCAGAGGTGAAGGAAGGGTTTGGTAATCAGATAAATCTGTGCATGGACCGAGGATTGAACCCCGGCCGCCAGCACAGAAGTCTGACACCTTACCCCTAGACCGCCAGGTCACCAAAATAAAAATGAAAATGTAGGGGAACCAAAGGAATGTTGACGTCTCTATTGACCAGACAGAATCTCATCCTCTCAGATATCTGAATATTTGTTCTACCCTCGTCGACAATAACTCACGCAGGTCTAATGGGGTTGTTTTGAGGCGATTCAGGACCCTGAGGGGAAAGGTACGCCCTAACAAGCCCCCCATACAAGGGTAAGATGGGGCCAATTTAAAAAAAAAAGACGCAGACCGCAGCATTGATAAATAATGGCCCGACACTCAAAAAACTAATTCAAGCCAACGAGAAATGGTAGCGTGTCTATCGTTTCATGTGAATTTAATGATTTTGGGTCGTGTTCAGTGAGAAGGGCTGGGTGGTGCGTGTATGGAAACGGCGGGGGAGGGGAGGGGGGTGTTACAAGGGGGAGATAACAAACAGCGTCTCCGCCGGGCCTTTTATCTAAGGGTAACTATCTATAACATACTCTCCTCGGTGGACACGCAGACTATATGTCAGGTTCATCCAGTCCAGTTTACCAGAGTAGAGGAAGTCTGGTTTTATGTGGTGTGAAATCCCCCCTCCCCCCTCATAATAATAATATTTAGCACCGCGTCTTACAACCCGTTCGGGTTATACGCTTTAAGTACTAATTACTCTAATGGATTAGGACTTGGGAGGGTTGAATTAGAGGAAGTGAACCCGAATTTGCGTGGAGGGAGATTGGAAAACAATTTAGAAAAAACCACCCCCAGTTCACCCGACCGAGATTCGAACCTCGATCTCCCCGTCCTCAGCAATCGAGCTTCAACACATGCGCGTTAGCCAACTACGCCACCGAGGCGGGTCCCCCCTCATAATGTTTTCCCACTCTCCTTTCATGCGAATGCCTATAATTTATATAACTTTACATAGCGTCTTGCTGCCCGTTAGGGAGCTATGGATATGCTAACTACGCTAATGGGATAGGGATGAGGAAGGTTCATTCAAAGAGGAAATGTACACGAATTTGCGTGAAAGAAGAGTTAGAAACCATGTATGAAAAATAAACATCTCACTACACCCAACTGAGAGTCAAACCCCCCTACACCCAACTGAGAGTCAAACCCCCTATTTCCCCGTCACCGGCCGTACAGTCTATTGAGAAAGGGATGACATAAACCAGAGGTGGGCCAAATATTTATCATGTGTGGCGAGTGAGAAGGGAAATTCGCCCCACCATGTAAAGATTGAGAAATTAGGTAACTCAATCGAACATTTAAAACCACTCAAATTGTTTGAACAAGTTTCTTCAAAATATGTACACTTTTATTACTCATTTAAAACCGACTTAGACGCAAATTATGAAAACTATTCAAAGTGGAAAAAATAGGACGATTTCATGCAAAAATTTGGCAATCCTCTTGATGAAAGAAACTTTGTCTTCCAATGATATGCCAGAAAGATCAAGTTACAACCAGAACACACGCCAGCAGGAATAAGTTTTATTAGACTGAGAGCAAAACTAAAATTCGTCACAATTGTGACATTTGCATATAGGAATGCCACCCCGGACATAAGGCTAGGCAACCGAATCTGGTCTTGAAACTACTTAAAACCAATGGTACAGTGCATCGTACAAACTTTCTCACGCTTTTATCTTAAAATAGACATTTACTAAAAACTCGTAAGATTTGTCAAACGAAATAATAGGCCTATACATTGTTGTAGAAACACTACACCAAATATCATAAATGAAATAATATACATTGTTATTTACATACTCTATTGCATTAGGAACTAGGAAAACTGTTACAAAAAAAATTGAGACAACAGAAACATATTTTTTCCACCAAAGAGTGTAAGAATCAAATCCATTTTCAAAGACCAGAAATAAAAAGTTTATATATTTGTTTATAGCTCAGGAATTATTGGTTTTGTAAAAATATATTTCGATTAAAAGATGTTTGTTACAATGATAAGTTATTTCGTTGCTCAAATAGTTGTAGGGAAATTATGAAAATTTGAAAATTGCCTTTATGTAAACTACCCTCAGAGTAATTTCCACGAGAAAACGAGAATTGCCCCTGGTTTATAATAATAGAAAATGTCGAAATACAAAATTTAATGAAAGTCGTTAAAGAGAATTTGAAGAAACTAGATTTTTTTTTCACTTTTTGCCCTTCAGTAAAATAACCTTAGTTTTAGGCTTAGATGTCGAATTCCAAAAACCTCATGGGAGGATCTTATGAAAACCCCAAATACTATGTTTGAGCCCAATCAGTAAAATGTTTTTGGCTCTAGTCCGAGGTACAGACAGACATTGAGAAAAAAAAAACATTTTATGTTTCAGGAGGTCATGAAACGTCGATATTTATCAAAATCTCGAGTTCGATTTTTTTTTTGTGACGATCACAATACTTTCTCTCAGAGGTGTCGAGAGAAAGTAATAATGTTCAAAAGAGAGTGCGAACTGTTCAAATACAAAATTACAACTTACAGACTTACATAAAAAATAAAACAAATATATGTTCCTCATTGTTTCTGTACGGATTTGGTTGGTTACGTTAAAACATAATCATACATAAGATCACTTTGCATACGGAATCTGAAAAAGATCTCACTATATTTCGGTTTTAATTCACACTTTGTCATTGTCGCTCGGCTCTTTTGTGTATTTCGATAGTGGATGAGGTTTTCCCAGAGGTTGTAACTAAAGGTTTCGAACAATAGCTTTCCGCAAACGGCTGGTCGATTGAGATCAATAAATTAGAAACGACGTAAATATTTATTTATCGTTCATGTGGGACTAGGATTATTTGTTTGCTCGTCAAAGCTAGAGGCAACATTATTATAAAGGAAGTTGCCCTTCATGATGGCGAAACTCAAATACTTATGTCTTCACCCTTAGAAGAAGAAAAATCCAGAATAAATTAGATATATATTTTAATAATAAACTATTTAATTTTCTTAAAGAATCACCAATTATTAGTGGTTTAGGTTTTTTGGTTACACAAAACTATTATTATTATTACCGCGTCTTACTACCCGTTCGGGTTATACGCACTTACGCTAATGTGTAATGGTAGGGTGATTGTGAGATGAAATGGAGGACCTACAGTTTAACGTGGGATCCGAACCACGGTGGAGGCCTGGCATTCCCCACATTCACAAGATGTTTATTATTATAGAAATTATAAGGCATATGAATCTGCGACAGGTCTAACCAGCCGAGAGTGGTAAATATATGGTTTGAATAAAATAAAACGATCCAGGCCACTGGCTGGAAACAGTGATGGATTTAAGTAAGGTACTTAGATAAATAAAATAACGGGAATAGGTTAAAACGATCCAGTAGTCAATAAATGTTAAGTTGACAATGTTTTGATAATTAAACAGCATGTTTTATAGTAATATATTTGTTATATTAAGGAGGTGACCTGGTGGTCTAGGGGTAAGGTGTGAGACTTCTATGTTGGAGGTCCGGGGTTCAATCCTCGGTCCCGGCAAAGATTTATCTGATTACCAAACCCTTCCTTCACCTCTGACAAGACATCTTGTGAATGTGTGGAATGCCAGGCCTCCACCGTGGTTCGGATTCCACGTTAAACTGTAGGTCCTCCATTTAATCTCACAATCACCCTACCATTTACACATTAGCGTAAGTGCGTATAACCCGAATGGGTAGTAAGACGCGGTGCTAATAATAATAATAATAATAATAATAATAATAATAATATATTAAGGACGTAGAACAAAAGTACTGAATACATCAAAACTAAGAGTTGTCATTATAATTAATAATAATAGAATTTGCCTCCGGAATTATTATTTTTCTCTAAAACTAGATTTACAATTTACATCGAAGCTTATTTTTTCTTGTTCTTTCGTGGGTTTTTTGTTGACAACGAATAAGTCCAAACAATATTTAGAAAAAAAAATGGATTTTTTTCATAGTAAATTAATTATTTGAATACCTGAAGTGTGTGACATATGATGATGGATAATCTCTTTGTATATTTTAATATTTTGTATATTTTTTTTCCTTGCGAAAAGTCCCTAGACACAAAGCTCAACATCCCAATCCGTATTTGTTCAACGTCAACCACAAAGCAAGGATTACAAACATAGAACCTCGTGGCACTTAATTTCAGTAGGATAATCCGGTCTGATGTAAATAAAGTATTCCCGGAGCTGCTATCCCGACAGTACGTTCCCGATGGAAGGCCGGGAGGGGGAAAGAAATCGAGAAAAAAAATAAACAATTGATCGGAAAAACAAAAAATGTGCTCACGATTCTATTTCCTCGAAACTAGATCTCCAATGAAACTGAAACCACATTTTTCCATTTATTTCAAGAACTCGTCCACAACCTAGAAACATTTTTATAGTCCGTTAAAAAAAAGCTATTTCCTTTTAGGGGGTTGACCTTCAATAAAGTTCAATGCAATCAACATTTTATTTCATCTCACGGCCGTCGGCATTGCGCCTTACTATCCCCGCCAAGGATAGTGCAGTTTAATCATACGAATAAAAGAATTTTAAAGTAATTATTGTAAAAAGTAAAAAGGTTGTTTACAATACATGTGTGCCATGTTGCCATGTTATAGGTGTTTTTTCCTTGGTCGCCTTTGATACCAGATCTAGAAGCTCTTTTTGATCAATATCTTAGTGTGCTTTTGATCATCATCATTATCTATTATTATTATTATTATTAGCACCACGTCTTACTACCTGATCGGGTTATACGCAATTGCGCTAATGTGTAATGGTAGGGTGATTGTGAGATGAAATGAAGGACCTACAGTTTAACGTGGGATCCGAACCACGGTGGAAATCTGGCATTCCCCACATTCACAAGTTGTGATTAATACACCTCTTGTCAGAGGTGAAGGAAGGGTTTGGTAATCAGATAAATCTTTGCCGGGACCGAGGATTGAACCCCGGACGCCAGCATAGAAGCCTGACACCTTACCCCTAGACCACCAAGTCACCATCATTATCAACTGTTTCCATCCTGTGGCCGCGTCAGTTTAGTAAAATGCCTCCATCTTCCTTCTAGCCTCTGCTCTGAAAGCAATAGAGTAGTAGATGATCTCATACGTCCATCATAGACTAGGTACGCCCTGAGACAAGGCGCGTCAAACTCCCGGCTCTCTATCCATTATGGTCTAATAGGATCCCGCGGGTTCTGCCGCGAAGGGCGGAATGCTCAGATCACGCGCCATAACGACTCCATGAATTGCCGTATTTTGCCTGAAAGTCCGAGTGTGCGATTTATCGGTATCAAGGAAATCGATCTGCCGGGAAATCGTTACGTACTCCACACATGCTCCGGCCATTGCTCTGTAGAATGGATCAACTGTTCGGATGTTGTTAGGACCTGCTGAGAGGTTATTTTATGCGGCCCGCGGACCTTCTAATGACGATCTATCATACAATGCAACCGTACTCTTTTCTTTTTATAAACTCCATGGAAATACGTTTTGTAATGGGATATTTGGAAATTTTGCATATTTTGGATAACTACGGCATGTGAGATAGGTGTAGAAAATCTGTAGGCCTACTCTTTATTACCATGGACAGAGGATATTTCTGCTTATGGACACACATTTGTGACTTTGACGCATGATTTAAAAGCAAAAAATTAACACCCCTGTTGCAAATAAAAGTTTGTAATTTGTGATAATTTATGGTGTGCAGGTACCTACTCTTTAGTTTTTATTTTTATATTAATGATACACTAGTTTGGAATTATTTTTACTTGAAATAATGACAAGACAATTTTTTTTTTCCAAAGTGGCCCTTTCAGTATTTTAAATATTTAATGTTGCCCTTATCAAACGAGTTTTATATACCTACTGTAAGGAACAGTTGAAAAAAAATTAAGTAACCTGCTTCGGTGGCCGCATGGTATAAGGTGCTACACTTGCAATCGACTAGACTGAGGCTCGAATCTCGGTCGGGTTTAGTGAGGGTGGTTTTTCACCTAATGGTTTTCCACTCTACCTTCACGCGAATGCGAGTACACTTCCTATAAATATACCTATTAGAATAATTAGTACATAAGCGTTTAGTCCGAACGTGGTACTACAAAATAACGAAACACATTTTCATTAAAAGCTCGAGATATTACTTTAGTATGAGAATAGTTTTTCCCTTGCTTCGTTTTTATGATCATAGAAAATATTAATCTCAGAACGTGCTGGTCAAAACAAGAACTATGCAATAGCTTACCTAGTTCCTGTAATATGTTGGTATTCATGAGCCTGGGAATGAAACCAGCCTTGCGGCAGAATTTATGCAGTCCCGTGACTTTTAAAAAACAAAGCAATACGTTGCTATCGGCCAGATGGGCAGACAGGAGGGGGGCGACATGCCAATTCGTGGTAACGACGTCCAGAAATCCTGGCCAAACAGCTCCTCCCTTGAGAACTTTATTCCGGGATTTATGCCCCTTCCGGCCAATCCCGCCTCAAATACATCATCGGACTGAATCTTCGGGCAGACGACCCTTAGTCTATTTTTTTTTAAAGAGGGACATAAAACTTTTTATTTTTTTTAAATGACCTACGATTGCAAAAGTTGAGAAAAGGTTTTTGTGGTTGAAAAATATTGCTATTATTTATTTTATTTTTTTTCTCTTCCACTCTTTTCGAATGTATGATGATGTATAAAAATAAAAATAAAGTGGACTGATGGCATAGTCATAACCTCTGGAAAAGTTGGGATAAGGCGGGAGGAAGGCAGAAAGGGGGAGAAACTGGGGATATTTTACTCGCCTCTTGGGATCAATAAGAGTTGGTCATACTGGACACAGCTTAATATCCACTAGAATAAGCTGCCAACTATAAAAAAATGAAATCCCATGAGCGTAAAGAATTTTATTTGGTGGTATTCAATATACTTTCTAAACGTACATGAAATATTAACAAACGACTTAGAAACGAATTACCATCTTAAGTTACTTTAGGAAACACTCACACATAATAGTACAAAATAAACTAATTGGATTGAAGGATTAACATGGATTCAAATATTCAATATATTAGTCAGAATTGCTTAGAATCGAACCAGGATAATATATACTTGTGTTCAACCATCGAAGTTTTTTCAAGATGCTTTCCGTTGTGTATTTTACTAATTATTATAAAATGGCCCCATGGTATAATGTTCACTGCACCTGGTTGGTAGACTATAGGTTCCGGGTTATTATATTATTATTAGCACCGTGACTTACTACCCGTTCGGGTTGTACGCACTTACGCTAATGTGTAATGGTAGGGTGATTGTGAGATGAAATGGAGGACCTACAGTTTAACGTGGAATCCGAACCACGGTGGAGGTCTGGCATTCCCCACATTCACAAGATGTCTTATCAAAGGTGAAAGAAGGGTTTTGTAATCAGATAAATCTGTGCCGGGACCGAGGATTGAACCCCGGCCGCCAGCACAGAAGTCTGACACCTTACCCTACCCCTAGACCACAAGGTCACCTGTATTTTATTAATTATTATAAAATGGCCCCATGGTATAGTGTTCTATGCACCTGGTTGGTAGACTATAGGTTCCGGGTTCGATGGGTATTTTTCCCAAAAGGGGAATTACACCAACTGTCACCAGGGTGTTGGTTAGACGTGTTTCTACTGGTTCCACACCCTCATACTCACTATCGCCAACACCTCATCTCATCGGGACATGGAAAGAGTCTCCCCGGAAAGGATGTACTATTAATACATTCGGACGTCGCCTGAGCAACGGTACATTAGTACTGGATAATCTTTACACCACTGGACTACGAATGACGTAGCTCAGATGCGCAGTATTATTATTATTAACTAACATTACCCTCTTCAATGGTTGAATGGTATAAGGAGTCACACTCACAGTAAACTTGTTTACTGATGATGGAGATATCGGAGTTTTAATCCCGGTCGAGTGTACAGAGTTTTTTTCCCCCCTAAATAATTTTCCACTTTCCTTCCAGGTAAATGCGGGTCTTATCACGTCTAATAAATTCCAATTCCCTCGTCCCTAACACACAAAATACTAAAGTTAACAATTTTACACATTAATCAGAATATTAGTTGATTTTATTTTAACTTGGCAATAAATCCCTGTTGATCTGTCGAGTACGACAGAATTTCTCACTGCGAAAGGTTCGCGATGAAGTTACACAGTCCGTATAGTAATATAATCCCACAAATAGCCAAACAGTAACTGGGAATTCGTATTTAACTCTACACTAAGACATATATCTAAAACTGCTCCGAACCTCTGCTTTGGGATTGGAAGGGGGATGGGGTAAAGGGGATCTGGGTTAGTACTGGGAAACATTCTCGCAGTTAATAATTCACGTTTATCTCAAAGGTTTCAACCTTTTCTCCCCTTTTCTACCCCAATGAACGAGAACCCTTCCTCGCCCAATTTCACCAACTATACTAGGTTACAACCTGTGAGTGAACTGCAGGTTCAGTGTATAGGGGTAGCAATGTTGATATTCACCTGTGCTCAGGTGTAAAAAATTGGACTTCCCCCCCCCCCACTTGTTTTTCCTTGTATTATTATTATTATTAGCACCGCGTCTTACTACCCGTTCGGGTTATACGCACTTACGCTAATGTGTAATGGTAGGGTGATTGTGAGATGAAATGAAAGACAAACAGTTTAACGTGGAATCCGAACCACGGTGGAGATCTGGCATTCCTCACATCACAAGATGTCTTGTCAGAGGTAAAGGAAGGGTTTGGTAATCAGATAGATCTTTGCCGGGACCGAGGATTGAACCCCGGAGTTTTTCCTTGTAACCTTCATATATGATTCCATTGAAATTTCTTCCAGGTTTTTTTTTTTTTAGAAATTCCCAGACTTTGGTACATTTATACATTATAAGTTACGTGATGTTTGCAATCTCATTAATAAAAAAATGTCGCGAGCAAAATATCTCCTACCCTCTTTAGTAATAATTTTTATTATAATTTTTATTTTTCATCAGGATTACTCACCGTCTTCTTGAGCCTCGATATGGGCGACATGTTGAGACCCGCTATGACGGCCATCAGAGAGTTGAAGTTGCCGATGTTGAAACACTCCCTGGCTGTCTCGATCCAGTACTCCATCACCTTCACGCGCTGTTTCTTCTTCACATGCTGCACAAACATTCGTACAAGACCTTTGAGAATAGTCAGACAATTAACAGGATAAGTAAGGTTCGGTGGAGTGGAAAGGAATGCGAGCTGAGAGCTGTATTATTACATATATATATATATATATATATATATATATTATTAATAATAAAAGGTAGTGTGTGTGTGTGTTTGTTTGTGTGCGATGCCCAACCAAATATACGGCACGCAGAGAGCTGAAATTTTTAACATAGGTGGACGGAAGGGGGCTCGAATGCACCTCAAAACTGGAGTTTTAAATTTTTAATTAGCTTTTTAATTAGGCTATTTTTAACAAATGTTTGAAGAAAATATTTTTAATTTGGTTTAGAATTAAGTTTCAAAATGAAATAGGTCACCATGAGCGGGGTGGGAGGGGGGAGGGGAACTTATATAATTCTTATACCACAGTGGGTAACGGACAGCGCCGTGCGGGATTGTTAGTATTTATTATTGTTTTTAACACCACGTCTTACTACCCGTTCGGATTAAGTACTAGTTACGCAAATAGTTTTAGGGATAAGGAAGATTGTAAATAAATTAAGTGTACCCTTATTTGCCTGGAGGGACAGTGGGAAACCATTTAGGTAAAATCACTCTCAGTGCACCCGATCGAGATTTGAACACCTTGGTCAGATTCAAAATTTCGAAGCTTCTCAAAGGCTTACTAAAGTTATCTGCTTATATTAAAAGTTTTGACTGATTAGTCACTGGCACACATACATGCTTTATCCAGCAACATGACACCCTGTTGAGTACCAATGTATTTGTACAACCGTAGATAGTAAACATTCAATGATATTTTAAGTGCAGAAAATGTGGACCTCTAGCACAGGCAAGGAATCAATAAATAAACAATTTTACGAGAGTTTTGCTGTACTTCTTGAGCCAGGTTAAGCTCTTGGGCACTCGGGAACACTACATTGGGTAGCATCGCTGAGAAAACTGTCTGGTTACAGTTGGGAAACAGCGTTGTCAAACTCTCGTTTTCGTGTCGTCAATATCCCCACAAATATAAGACAAGTTTGGCAACGCTGGTTAGTCGAGGTTTCCAGTAGCTCCTTCTTACCCCAGCACACCACCTTCAGACATAACTGAGAGCGAGAAGATTTGGACAGTAGCTCCTTCTTACCCCAGCACACCACCTTCAGACATAACTGAGAGTGAGGAGATTTGGCCACTAGCTCTTTCTTACCACAGCACACCACCTTCAGACATAACTGAGAGCGAGGAGATTTGGTCATTAGCTCCTTCTTACCCCAGCACACCACCTTCAGACATAGCTGAGAGCGAGGAGATTTGGCCACTAGCTCTTTCTTACCACAGCACACCACCTTCAGACATAGCTGAGAGCGAGGAGATTTGGCAACAGTTAATTGAGAGAGAGAGAAATAAAGCTTTTCTCCATAATACATGTAATTCCCCCAGCAATGATATTGGGTGTAGTTGCAGTCCTCAGTGATTACATCCGTCTTAAGTGAAATACTTTTCAAACAACCCACTTAAATAAATCATGTTCATCGACAAAATATAAGATAGCCTAGAATACAAAGTCATCAACAACAAAAGTTTAGATTATGTCAAGTTTAATTAGGTTAGTAACTTTCTTGCTTGGTAATATTAATAATCGCTAGGCAAAGCTAAGCTTTAGTCTAATTTAGACCGGAATTAGAATTTTCTGACAGTTTCAAAATTTACCAATACATATTTGATATATTTGTTAAAACGCCAAGTCGTATAATCGGCAGATGCCACTTTTGATAGTCCTAATATAAAATATTATTACTATTATTATCACCGAGTCTTACTACCCGTTCGGGTTATACGCACTTACGCTAATGTGTAAGAGTAGGGTGATTGTGAGATGAAATGGAGGACCTATCAGTTTAACGTGGAATCCGAACCACGGTGGAGGCCTGGCATTCCTCACATTCACAAGATGTCTTGTCAGAGGTGAAGGAAGGATTTCTTAATTTATTCATGTTAGCTTAGTCAATTTTAAGTAAAGTTAGCGTAAGTGTTATCGTTAAACTTGTTTAATTAATATAGATTTAAATTGTGAGCTATGGATTAACTTGTAGAGGAGTTTAAACAACCAAACATAAATCTAGATAAAAATTAAATTATTTTCAATTATCACCTAAAGAAATGTGCGTGCGTAAATTTTGATCTACTTTTTTTTTGTACTATTTAAATAAACATTTAAAGAGAAGAAATTTAAATCAAAGCCTTTTGTTTTTATTGTATTATTTGTAATGAGCAGACTCTGTAGTTGACAGCATCTGATTTATTTTAAATTATTTAATTTTTATTTAAATCATTTATTTTCCGTTTTAAACTCCAAGCATGGTAATTATTTTTCTAAATATTGGTATACTTGAAGCTAGTACATGTATTTTAAAAGAGAAATAAATATATAATAAGGTCCTAAAGCTTAGTGGCTTAAAATTATTAAAGTTCCGTATGCAGAGTGTATTAAAAAATAGAGGTCGCAGAGAAAACAAAAAGTCCAAGAGGAAATTAGTTGAAGGAGGGGGGAGGGCTTTGGGGTGAGGGTGTGGGCGAAGAAAGGAAAAATTAATGCAAATTAAAAATACACAGTGTAGAGTTACTTTTAGCAAGTTGATCAAAATGGTTTGAAATAGTTTTTTTATTTGGATAAATTTGAACGCCATTATAAATAAGGTAGAATATTTAATCTGAATAAAGTACAACTTTCTTTAAAAAACAAAGCTGGACTTTATTTTAATAAATTAATCGATAAAAATCATATTAAACTCTTTGGCTACTAAACATTCCTTAGCTAAGAGTTGTTTTTATTTACTTTTAAACGAGCAATGTGACGAATTGGTTAACTGGAATTTAAAAAAAACTGAGGTTTCAGTGGGGTCTGTATCAAGTTAGTTAAAAATTCATTTTTTTTCATAACTGCATCTTACTACCTGTTCAGGTTATACGCATATATATATATATATATATATATATATATAATAGTAATTACCCTAAATGGGAGACCTGGCGGTCTAGGGGTAAGGTGTCAGACTTCTGTGCTGGCGGCCGGAGTTCAATCCTCGGTCCCGGCACAGATTTATCAGATTACCAAACCCTTCCTTCACCTCTGACAAGACATCTTGTGAATGTGGGGAATGCCAGGCCTCCACCGTGGTTCGGATTCCACGTTAAACTGTAGGTCCTCCATTTCATCTCACAATCACCCTACCATTACACATTAGCATGAGTATAACCCGAACGGGTAGTAAGATGCGGTGCTAATAATAATAATAATAATAATAATAATAATAATAATAATAATAATAATAATATGGTAGTAATGAGGAAAGAAGCATTTTAGAGGTAATCTAACCTCATCAGTATGGAAGGTGAGTAGAAAACCATTATAGGAAACACCACCCTCAGTAGATGCAACTGGGATTCGAACCCCTATATTCCGTTATTGGCAGGTTATTGGTTCGAAAGCGATAATGGACGCATAGCGAGACCGGGTAGGCGAGTAGGTAGTATTAAAAATGTAAACATTAATCATGCGGAAAATAGTTTGAAAACCTTAGTAAACAACAAGAGAGTTGGGTAATTTAAAACTTTATAGCTTTGTCCAACACTCTAGTTCATTAAAGCAACACCCCGTACAAAAAAAAATACCAGAACTGCCAGGCATAGTATTGAAAAACTTTTTCCCCCCTTCAGGGCTTGTCCAAATAGTTCATTTATCTTGATAATGATGTTTTCCCCTCCTCTTCAGGACTTTAGTAAAACTTTGGACAGCAAAACTTGTAGAAGTTTTCGAAAATCTTGGAAGAATCAATATACAACAACAAACTTCCTATTTTCAACCGTTAAATCTCACCAGTTCAATAATAGATCTGTGCTAATCAGCGATAGGTATTGTGGGGTAGTTGTTAAAACCCTCCGCTAAGATGGAATTATGTTTTTTAACCTAAGAGCACTGCCTTTTTGAAGAGATATAACCTCACACTGCGGTATTTCTTATGTTATTATTATTATTATTATTATTATTATTATTATTATTATCACCGCGTCCTACTACCCGTTCGGGTTATACGCACTTACGCTAATATGTAATGGTAGGGTGATTGTGAGATGAAATGAAGGACCTACAGTTTAACGTGGAATCCGAACCACGGTGGAGGTCTGGCATTCCCCACATTCACAAGTTGTCTTGTCAGAGATGAAGGAAGGGTTTGGTTATCAGATAAATCTGTGCCGGGACAGAGGATTGAACCCCGGACTCTAGCGCAGAAGTCTGACACCTTACCCCTAGACCCCTAGGTAATCCTAGAAAATAATGAAATCACTAAAATAATCCCAAATTATCTTAACATTTTCTCTTGTGAGCTTATAAAAAAAAACATAACTTTAATCGTTTGAGTAAGATTATATACTAGTTTTTATCTCTTTTGTTTGATAACGATCTTAAAACTGTATAATTTCTCGTAAAACGTCAACTTTTCTTGATTTTTTCTTTTTCTAAGGTTATTAAAATTTCACTACAATTTTTGCATGAACCATATTTTCAAATGTGATTGTTGAGTAACAATAAGAGAATTATGGATTTTTTTTATTTTTACTTTCTTGTAATCGTAAACGTTTTCGACATTGAGACTATGAGGGCATATATAAAAAGATCCATCAAACTCCAAAAAGATGGTCTTACTTCTATCCATCCGCATGCCTGTCTGCCTGTCTGTCTGTCTGTGTCCCTGTAAGTACTCGGGACTACAGCCGAAACGGTTCATATATTTTGTTCAAATTGCATATTTAGTTGTTAAAGGGTTAAATGATGAAAAAAAAAATTAAGTTGTCCGAAAACAAGGTGCTTAGGATGATTGTTTGGTCCAAAAGAGAATGCGGAACAGAGGAGTGGAGGAGGTTACATAATGCTAAGTTACATACTCTGTAATCATCACAAGACGTAGTTAGGGTAATCACATTTCGTATATTACAGTGGGCAGGGCATGCCAGGATAACATTAAAATGGACTTGAAAGATATAGGGTGTAATGAGGTTGACTGGATAGAACTATAACTAGCTCAATAAGAGATAGGGTGTAATGAGATTGACTGGATAGAACAAGTTCAAGATAGGGATAGGTGGCGTATTTTTGTGAGTGCTGGAATAAACTTTTGAGTGCCTAATGCCATAGAGTAAGTAAGTAAAGAGTCAAGTCGTGATTTTTATTCTAGCACTAGAATAAAAAGAGTTTTAAGATTTTTTTCAACACCGTGTCTTACTACCCATCCGGGTTATACGCTTAGGATTTTTTTTAAATATAATTTGAAATTTTCCTAAAATGGATCCAACGATTTTGTTATATCGGGAGTGTTTACATGTCAAATAAAAATTTAATTTCCTTCTACTAAAAACAATCATTTAAGGTCAGTTTACTTTATTTACACCGATTCTTTTTAAATTTGTTTTTTTTAAACTGTCTATGTCAAATTTAAAAAAATTTTAATCTGAAGTGTTTCATATGATCTTTAAATTATTAATTTTTCAAAGGAGAAATTATAAAGTGTTGTTTAGCGACAATCACAATTTTTAATATTTTGTTCACAATTACAATAAATTATATGAAAAAGTTTGCACGACTGTGTCGTACCATTTACTTTTAGTGAAATTTATAATAAAAAGTCAAATTATTTTGTATTACATTTTAGTATTATTAGCACCGCGTCTTACTGCCCGTTCGGGTTGTACGCCCTTACGCTAATGTGCAATGGTAGGGTGATTGTGAGATGAAATTGAGGATCTACAGTTTAACGTGGAATCCGAACCACGTGTGGAGGCCTGGCATTCCCCACATTAACAAGATGTCTTGTCAGAGGTGAAGGAAGGGTTTGGTAATCAGATAAATCTGTGCCGGGATCGAGGATTGAACCCCGGACCCCGACCACAGAAGTCCAACACCTTACCCCTAGACAGCCAGGTCACCTATTACTTTGTAAGTATTCAACTTAATTAGTAATCTCAGCCACACAACGCTACAGCAATAGCAGGCAAACAACGCGCGACGCAGAGATGGATGTTAATAAAGTTAGATTTGCAAGTGGAATGATTTGTCCACGCTAAGCATCACCGACTAATTTAAAGGACAGCAACGTGAGTCAATTAAGCAATATATTAATTTCCAACTCTTTTTTTGTATTACCCTGACAGTACATGATGTTCGGCCATGCGTTGCCGTTTCACGCTGATCCTGTGAGAAAAAAAAAAATACAGTTTCTTTATTTTTATGAAATGTAAATTTGTAATTGAAAGTTATTACAATTTGTAAAGCTACAAAAATCATGGAAGAGGAGATTAAAACATGATTTTATCTAAACAGATATTATAAATAAATAATATTTTTGGTTAGATAGAAGAAACCATAAGTTTTAATAAGAATTTAAAATAAATAAATTATGGAAAAAAATGAGGTAAAAGTACAATAAATAATCACTAAAAATTATTTCTAACACAAAGAAAGTCAATAGCGCGTTAAACAAAACGGCGAGCAGCTTATAAAAAAAGTATCAACATTTTCAATTTAAGGCCGACAGTGGTGTCATCTTGTGAGCGATGTGTAAACTAGATAGGAAAGTTCCAAGGCGACACCATTAGATGTTAAAGGCTTGTGTAGTTATTGTATATTTATGTCGACAGAAAGATACAAGTCGTAATAAACTTACACACTTACACCAACATATATTTACGCTAGGATTACGTTCTAACCACCATTCCCCCACTATCTAATGACCCGCAAACACTGGTGATGTTTCCGTACGAAATTCAGCACAAGTCATCTATAGGCAGGTGTACTATACAATGACAGCTATTTAACAAAACCAACTTCAGTGGCTCAAAGGTTTGAGGCGTTACTCTTACGTTAAGACCGGCCTGCTGATGACAGGGAGATTAGTGTTTGAATCCCGGTTGGGTCTATTGAGGTCGATTTCTTCTAAATGGTTTCCCACAATACTTCCACGCAAATACGGGTAGATTACTTCTAAAATGCTTCCTAACCTATTATAATAATAATCATTATTATACGTGTAACTTGAATGTGTCGTAGGAGTATTACAAAAATAAATCAAATTAAAGTGTTTTTTCAGGCGCATTATTAGTCACATGGGATTATGAAGCCCCTATTCCATCGGACTAGACGGGCATTAATGAAAAAATCTGAGTTCAAATCCTGGTCAAGTGTAATAATGTAGATTTTTCCACTTTCCCTCAAAGTAAATGAGGGTACGCTTCCTCTAATTTCTACCTTCCTCTATACATACTAGTTTAGACTATTCGTTATTTAGTCAAACAATGGTTTATAGTGAGTTACATTCTCTAATATAAATTATTATTATTATTATTATTATTATTATTATTATTAGCACCTCGTCTTATTACCAGTTCGGGTTATACGCACTTACGCTAATGTGTAATGGTAGGGTGATAGTGAGATGAAATGAAGGACCTACCGTTTAGCGTGGGATCTGAACCACGGTTGAGGCCTGGCATTCCCCACATTCAAAAATTGTGGTTAATACACGTCTTGTCAGAGGTGAAGGAAGGGTTTGGTGATCAGATATATCTGTGCCGTGACCGAGGATTGAACCCTGGACGCCCAGCACTGGAGTTTGACCCCTTACCCCTAGATCGCTAGGTCACCACTATAGAAAATGGACCTTGGTTATGATTAAAACCTTGTGGTTAATTAACTTTAATTTTTTTTATCTCAGGTGTAATGATTTTATTTGTAGAATTATTTTAATTTTTACCTATTAATTTATATAGAGTCCGTAAAGAAGGAAATGTTGATACAACTTAGTAGGCCATAAATGGGTGTGAGTACATTATTTGTTTAATATAAACCTCATAAATGGGTGCGAGTACATTATTTGTTTAATATAAACCTCATAAATGGGCGCGAGTACATTATTTGTTTAATATAAACCTCATAAATGGGTGCGAGTACATTATTTGTTTAATATAAACCTCATAAATGGGTGCGATAACATTATTTGTTTAATCTAAACTTCATAAATGGGTATGAGTACATTATTTGTTTAATATAAACTACACAAATGGGTGCGAGTACATTATTTGTTTAATATAAACTTCATAAATGGGTGCGAGTACATTATTTGTTTAATATAAACTTCATAAATGGGTATGAGTACATTATTTGTTTAATATAAACTTCATAAAGGGGTATGAGTACATTATTTGTTTAATATAAACTTCATAAATGGGTGCGAGTACATTATTTGTTTAATATAAACCCCATAAATGCCCATCAAAAATGCCACATCTTTTTATGGGTTAACTTTAAGCGGTAAGTTAGCTCCAAAGGGAAATATATTGTCCAAACTACTTTTTGCTCGTATCAATCGGTTGGGTTGCGAGAAAAATAACTCCCACGTGTAGAAGGAGTGCTATGGAGTGTGGGGTGATCCACGAAATGCTATTTATATGAAAAGTATGATGACGTATATGTCCTTCATCGCATAACCATAGTAAATTGTTTGTTGAAAGGGTATATAGCTATAATAAAAAGTTCGGCCTAAGTGCAAACCCTTTCTTTCCAATACAGACACGAACTAAAACGTCAAACTTATACAATGCCACCTATTGAGTCAAATTACAACTAAAAATTCGAAGGCATTTTTCCCCCCTCTCCAGCCAAAATGACGTATAAAATCGAGTAAACTCTCGCCTATAATTATTCGTTGTTTGACAATAATTGTAATATAACGAGAGATAATAAAAGAATATGCATATTGTAATACAGTTTTCCTCTGATATATCAAGATCGTCGTCATATAGGATTCTGATAGGAAAGTTTTTAGAAAATAAAACATATGTTTTGTGGTCAACAATGATAACAATTTACTTTATTATTAAGATGTTTTGAAAAGAATTAATAGTTCCAGATCACATGACACTACGTATAGATACAGTAGCCCCATGGCTTCTTTGGTGTTGACTGACAGCTCACAGATGACAGCTGACGGCTTTGAAAAGTTACCAGACCAAATTTATGTATCCCTACGCCGAACCATATGATCTGCAAAAACATGTGTTTAGCAGCTGTCATTTCTGACAGTCAAAATTTAGGTATATATCTAATTGTTGACTCTCAGAAGTCAGCTGTGAACTGTCAGTCAGCACCAAAGAAGCCACGGGGCTACTGTATGTGACAATTGTTTGAGTACCGGTAACGTTTATAACCGCCAGAAAAGTTCCATACTATCAAAATCGGACTGGAGCCACATTAAACTGGCCACTAAAGTTAAAAAGAGTAGGCCCATTATTGAGATGTGGCTGTGACTTCGCCACGTCCGTTTATAATCAGTACACACTAAAAATAATTAACGCTCTAGGCTCTAGATTAGTGCTTCCTAAAACCTTCTAGAACCGCGACCCAGTCTTTAAAATGAAAAAAAACTTTCACGACCCACATAGGTTTAATGAACATGGAAACTGGGAAGTGGCGGATTTTTTATTAGGCCAGTGGCGGCTCGTAACTAAAATTAGTGAGGGTGCTGCTCCATAAATATTTTAGCTTTTGTTTTAAAATTGTGTTAAAGGAAAAAACATGTATAAAAAGAAAATTTATTCAGGGACTTGATAAAATCTTAACAAAAAAAAAAAAAAACTTTTTTACTTACTTTAACTTAAATTGTTATAGTTCAAGCTTGATCTATTCATTTAAAAATGAAATCCATTCTTCTTGTTTTAATTTACGCAAAAAGTTCAATAAGTTTTTCCTTGATCTCTGGATGACAATTGAGGAAATTTTTCTCCGTTGAAAGTCATGCAAGCGCATTTATTCTTTCTGTTAAATAAAAAGAACCGAAAAAAAATCAAATAGAATAGCTGGAAGCAGAATAATAATCTAATTCTACACTTTATCACAACCAAGGGTGGCCTAGTGGTCTAGGGGTAAGGTGTCGGACTTCTGTGCTGGGGTCCGGAGTTCAATCCTCGGTCCCGGCACAGATTTATCTGATTGACAAACCCTTCCTTCACCTCTGACAATACGCGTAATAATCACAACTTGGGAATGTGGGGAATTGCCAGGCCTCCACCGTGGTTCGGATTCCACGTTAAACTGTAGGTCCTCCATTTCATATCACAATCACCCTACCATTACACATGAGCTTAAGTGCGTATAACCCGAACGGGTAGTAAGACGCGGTGCTAATAATAATAATAATAATAATAATAATAATCACAACCAGGAATATGATACACGGTTTTTAAGCACAACACACGCTGAGTAAAAATACCTTCCTTCCACCATCACGCCAGAGCCAGCACTGCGAGAGCAACAGTGCTCTCTGTACCTGGTAGTCCCGCCTTCCTCCCCAACCCCTCATATGTTCGCATGCTCACAACAGTAAAACACAACGTCTCTGGCACTGTGAGGCACACAGTTCCATACAAAGATTTTTGTATCTTTTTCATAAACTGGGGATGGCTACTGAAGTACTGACATTAAGCTAAAGGAATATATATGGTACTACAAAAATAAAGAAAAAATTAAACAAAAAAGGACTCATTATATTAAATGTTATTGATAATATCAAGTGGAAATAGGGGGTGCTGTAGTTTTGCAGGGCCTATACACGAGCCGCCACTGCTAGGCCTGTTTTTTTTTAATCCAGTCCGACTATAACTTATAGTCTTATACTATACGCCTTTTTTTCTCCCCTTCGCCTTTACATTTTATTATTGTTTCATAATATTATATTTTCAAATCACTAACAAATCATACCATTTCCAAAACTTTTCGCGACCTACCGAAAAATTTGGCTTGCGACTCATCAGTGAGTCACGGCCCACAGTTTTAAAACCCCTGCTCTTCCCAATATATAACATTTAAGGTGGGAATGTAGGTGACGCGATAAAAGGCCAGCGTTTTTAGAAATGTTATATCGAATCCTGTTTTTGGTCGAAATAATCAAATATTGTTTCAGTACAAACATAAGAGTTTAATTTTCTTCACTTCGTGATATCAACAGTTGTTTAATTTCCGTCAAATGTATTGCTGCGTTAAATGAGAAACTTTTTAAATGAAGAGAAAAAGTTGTCATCAAATTCAAGGAAAACATGACAGATATTCAAAATTTCTTGATATCGCCATATGAAGAAAGTTAAAAAAACTCTATGTTCGCACTGAAGCAATATTTGATTTAGATTGAACAAAAAAAAAAGGTTTTGCTATAAAAACTGCAAAAACACACCTTTTCTCACGACCTCAACATAGCAACGAACTGGCCTCACCTTGCAGACCTCCGTGGCGACGAAGTAGCTGAGACGGTTGAACCACTGCACGTACGACTCGAGGTTCCTCGTCTTCTTCATGTCCTTGAACGACGTCTCCAGGTGAGGGTTCTCCTTGGCGAAAGCCTGGACGAACTCCTCCGGGCCGATGTAGGATAACCTCTCGAGCTCGATGTGTGTCAGCTGCTGAGCCAGGAGGGCGGGGTTGGGGCACAGTTCCGTCACGTCCATCTGCAGACGAGGAGCAGATCTTTTTAACTTGTCGCCGGTACATCTTTGCAGCTGGAGCACAAAACAATTTAATGGGGTTGACTTCGAGTGGAACCAAGATACAACATGATATTCATACACTTTCAACAGGATGTAAGGATTTATAAAAAAATAACAAGGTAGTAGGAGTTTTATTGAACCACCCGCCTCGGTGGCGTAGTTGGCTAACGCGCTTGACGTGTTGAGCTCGACTGCTGAGGACGGGGAGATCGAGGTTCGAATCTCGGTCCCAATTCCTTTTCCATTAGAGTAATTAGTACTTAAAGCGTATAACCCAAACGGGTAGTAAGACGCGGTGCTAAATATTATTATTATTATTTATTGAACCAAGATAGAAAAACACGCTTTGGTGGACGAGTGGTCTAACGCGCGACTCTTACAGTAAACTAGACTGGCGATGACGGGGAAATCGATGTTCGAATCACAGGCGGGTGTACCGAGTTAAAAAAAATAGTTTTCCACTCTCCCTCTATGCAAATGCGGATGTACTTCCTATAAATATAAGCTCACTAATCCCAATAATGATCGTAGTTAATACATAAACATATGGCCCGAACGCGTAGTAAGACGTGTTGGCTAAAAAAAAATTGATATTAAATCATCGCATGACTTTTAATTGAATGAAAACAGAGAAGTTTTATTAGATAGTTTCAGAACTTTTCATTTTGTAAACACTATGGAATCAATCAACCCGCTTTGGGCGTCGATTGAAACACTACGGATTAATTCCCTGATATAAGAATGCTGTGATGATGTATAGGTTGTATAAAGCTCCGTGATCGAGCGCCTATCATCACTGTACGGAAAAGATATCGTTTAACTAGCTGTCTATAGCTCCGTGTTCGAGCACTAATTAAATCGGTATATTAATAAAATTGAAGAAAGAGAAATGTTGATGGCTGTTATTTCACACACGGTTTATTTAAATTACACCTGTTAATTACTTGTACATATTTCAATTAAATGTTTTATATCACTGCAAACTTGTGATATTGATGTGACTTATTTTATAATGTGTTAGACTGACTTGTGCGTGAGCGGGATCTCGGTGTAGATATTTTGATCCCGTATCTGCCTTAAACATACGCACAATGGTTTATGTATAACATACCCCTTGCTTTTCTCTCCCCTTTTCAAAAGTGTAAAATCTAACTAATAGAAAGAGTCCTGGCGACAGGTTTTGTGAAGGCTAGCTTCTTATTGGTATATAGAAATTGCGTATTTTGAAAAAAATACTATGAAGTTGTTCCTTTTAACAAGAATTGACGCAGTAAATATTTTAACAAGAAAGATGGTATAAAAAATATATTTTAGTGGTGAGATTCTTTTCACATTGTTTCTGAGAAGCGCGTGTTTCTTTATGGATGAATCTTAAAAGGATACTCTACATATATTACTTTAAATAAAATTTACTTTCATCCATGACTTTTTACATAATTTAGATTAATCCAAACCAATATCATTACAATCTAATCAAAACAGTGAAATAGCATTAGGTTAAGGTTTAATTAAATCGAAACAGAAACCTATTACTAGGTTTCTGCAGTGCATCACCTCATTGTAAAGCTTTAATTTTAATTATAGTTTAAAACAAATTACATTATATAGTTGCAGAACTTTTATTTGAATCAAAATAATGAAGTAATAATGGATGATTACATGACTTTTATTTAAGTGAATACAAATATAAAATTGATATTAGACAATAGTAGGACTTAGAACAAATGGGCTTAGTGCCATAACTCAGTTCAGTGATTTTGTTTGAACCAAGATAATATATTTACTTACTAAGAATGAACACGATATATAATTGAAACATAATTAGCTTATATTATAAGTACAACTATACTGATGGAGTGTTAGTCAAATCCAATCGGTGGTTTATTATAATAAACCAAAGCTACGGTTTAAAAAAAACAGATGATGTGAAATTGTTATATATTGGCGTTTAAACTTCTAATATACAACCATGTCGGTGGATACACGGACTAAATGTCAGACTCAGCCAATCTGATTGACCGGTGATTAGGAGGTCAAGGTTTGAATCAAGGCCAAGCGTTTTAAGGGTGTTTTTTCGTAAACAGTTTACAACTTTTTTTTAGCATCCCGTCTTACTACCTGTTCAGGTTATACGCATAAGTACTAATTACGTTAATGAGTTAGGTATGAGTAAGGTTGAATTTAGAGTAAATGTACTTGCATTTGCGCGTATAAAGTATTTTCAGTGGACAGTACCATTTAATTTTTCCTAGAACATCTTTATTTTTAATTACTACTCAAGTTTTATGTTAATAAGTTTAATTAAACGAGCATATAACAGCTCACAGTGAACAGAAGCGACGTCTATTTGGGATTTAACGTGACTTCCCCCTCTCTATCGATTTATGAGCGAGGATTTTATACCCGTGAAAACAAGAGAACACTTTATTAACAAACCTATCATGCCGGGCCGACAGAGAACATACACATGATAATAAGTAGCTTCACGCCGACAAAGTGCCAACTGTCAAAACGTGTCATTTGGTGTCACAAGGAGAAATTCATGACGTTTCGCATCGGTTATTCAGGCTTTGTTTGATCCGGACTAAAGCCAGTTGGGATTTAACTTATTGCTATACAGCAGAAACAAAATAAACACCACTCCTATATCATAAATATTGATAAAATAAAAAGGGGGATTAATTTAGATATCACGTTTGTTTATATTGTTACGTGTTTTTATTTAAATTTTCAACACAAGCCTACCAGCTAATAACTTGCACAGATGGTCGTGCGGGGGAGGTGATGTTGAAGGAGACGAAAAAACGTCAGTGTTTTAAAAGTTTTTATAGCAAAACATTTCTTTGACCAAAATAAATAAAATATTGCTTCAGTAGCAATGTTTAATTTAATTTTCTTCATTTGTTGATATCAACAGCTCTTAAATATCTTTCAAGGGTATCCTGTTATTTTATGACAAACTTTCTATCTTCATTTTGATAAAAGTTTGTCATCTACTAGCCGCTACGCTCACGACCGATATTCAACAACTGTTGATATAACCATGTGAAGAAAATTAAATTAAACGTTTAATGGAGCAATATTTTACTTATCATAACAAAAAAAAGTTTTTGCTAAAAAAAAAGAACAACGCAGAAACACTTGGCATTTTCTAGCGTCCACTATACATCCACACCACTCTGAAATATGGCGGGTATTCGAACCTCGACCTCCCTGTCACCGGAAATTACGCCTTATACCGTGTAGCCACTGGTGTGGGGTCAACATATCAAGATTTGGCTCCAACTTTCCACGTTTATTAGGCACACTATTCGTTCAGCCAATCTTGACGTGTTAAAAAGTACTATGATGTTGTTGATGATGATGGTGATGATAATGATAATGATGATGATAATGAGGGTGATGATGATAGTGATAATGCTGATGGTGATGATGATAATGGTGATGATGATAATGATAATGCTGATGGTGATAATGATAATGGTGATGATTATAATGATGATGATAATGCTGATGATAATGATGATAATGATGATAATGGTGATGATGATAAGGATTATGATAGTGATAATGCTGATGGTGATAATGATGATGGTGATGATAATGATAATGCTGATGGTGATAATGATAATGGTGATGATTATAATGATGATGATGGTGATGATGATAATGATGATAATGATGGTGATGATGATGGTGATGATATGATGATGATAATGATAATACTGATGGTGATGATGCTAATGCTGATGATGATGATAATGATGATAATGATGATGATGATAATGGTAATGATGATAATGGTGATGATGATAATGCTAATGGTGATGATAATGCTGATGGTGATGATAATGCTGATGGTGATGATAATGCTGATGGTGATGATAATGCTGATGGTGATAATGCTGATGGTGATGATAATGCTGATGGTGATGATAATGCTGATGGTGATGATGCTAATGCTGATGATAATGATGATGGTGATGATGATAATGATGATGATGATAATGGTGATGATGATAAGGATGATGATAGTGATAATGCTGATGGTGATTATGATTATGATGATGATGATAATGGTGATGATGATAAGGATGATGATAGTGATAATGCTGATGGTGATGATGATTATGATGGTGATGATTATGATGGTGATGATAATAAACGTGAATAACAACAATGAAAGCATCTTCTCATCTTTGGATGGTGGGTTTATCGGCACGGGTTGCTAAGGTCAGCCCACAAATTAATTATCTCACCTCTTTGAGTGGCCACGTTCCGAGAAGAGCACACTCATAAACATTTCAGTTAATTAGCGGAATACGGTCGTTGAAATAACGAGTGCGTTGAGGTTAACGGTTAGTGCGCGGCATAGAGGCTCCACTAATACCTCGCGCCGCTACGGCTAAAAGGTTTGTGCGTCCGTGAATGACGGGGCGGGGGCAGAATCCTTACTATCGCCCTGGTTTGGTAAACAAATTAAGGGATAGCGCGAGGGTTACTGGTATCTCAAAAATTCAATATATTCATTTTTTTTAAAGACTACAATTTTATATAAAGAGAATGGCGTGAAGTAATGATAATACTAGGATTTTTTTAATGAAACAAAAATATAGAGGGCATCCAGATTATGGTAAAAGGTTCTGTTTTTTGTAATAAATAATCAAAGATTAAATCGTTTGCTGCATGAGTGGTTTTTTTTATATAAAGACGTAATGATTAAGGGTTTAACGTGGGACCTGCTTCGGTGGCTGCATGGCCTAAGGAGTCACTCTCGCAATAGACTGGGTTGCCGATGACGGGGAGCTCGGGGTTCAAATCCCAGTCGAATTTACTGAAAATGGTTTTCCCTAACTGGTTTTCTTTTCTCCTTCCACGCAAATGCGGGTACACTTCCTCTGAATTCAACCTTCGTCATCCCTAATTTATTTGTGTAATTAGTACATATTCATTCATACAACCCGAACAGGTAGTAGGCCTACAAAACGGGGCTGAGAAATAAAATAACGAGGACTTTATAAACACAGATGTCTGGCGATTTATTTTATTAGTAGGACAAAGACAACAGGAAAACTTCAAGCCATTTATTTGCTGCTTAGTAAAATATATTAAAGTTTACTTTAAAGGATACATATTAGACACCCTTCAGGAGTCGAACTGAAAACGCTGAACTAATTACTTTTCAATTTTCATAAGAATGATATTTTTTAAAATACAAACATATACTTTTTGTAGACAACATTATTAGAATTTTAATATATTAGTAGTGTAATTTATAGTTATTTATAATATCTATCAATAATTACAGTACCATCTTTGGTGGCCTCATGGTCTAAGGTGTCACAATCGCAGTAAATTAGACTACCGATGACAGGGATATCAGGGCTCAGATCCCGATCGGATATATATAGGAAGGTTTTACCTTAATGCTTTCCCACTTTCCCTCCACTCAAATGAGGGTACACTTCCGCTAAATTCAACTTTCCTGGTCCCTAACACTTTAGAGTAATTAGTATATAAACGTATTAGGGGATGGCCAGACTGGAGCGAGCGACTAAAATATAAAATAGATTACATTGGTTGTAATGAGAGGTGGCCAGACTGGAGCGAACGCTCGAGCCGGAACAGTCTAGTTTACAGGCGCTAGGCAATATTATTGTATGTTGGTTAATTGAATGCTGGAAAACTTCTCATTTTGACATTTTTATTACTATCGATAGATTTAGCACACTTGCTACTAACGGCCTAATTTAAATGGCAAGATCATAAACCATACCTAAATGTATATATATATATATATAAAAAACTGATATGTTAAAATACTTTAATATAATAATCAAAGTAGGTATTTACAAATATGAATCAGCATTAGCGTGAAGAGAAGATGGAAAAACCACAATAATAAATTACTTGTCAAAAACCACCCTCTGTTCACTCAGCCAAGATTCGAACCTTTGCCTCCTTGTCAACAACTATCGAGAGTTAGCTGCTAATCACACGCTCGCTCGCCAGTTTGGCCACCCAGTCGCGCAGTCGCATGCTTGTCAATATGACCCAACCCTAGCCTGAACACGTACAGTAGCCCCATGGCTTCTTTGGTGCTGACTGACAGCTCACAGCTGACTTCTGACAGTCAAAATTTAGGTAAATACCTTAATTTTGACTGTCAAAAGTGACAGCTGCTAAACAAATGTTTTTGCAGATCATCTGGCTCAGCGTAGGGATACGTAATTTGGTCTGGTAGCTTTTTAAAACTGTCAGTCAGCACCAAAGAAGCCATGGGGCCACTGTAGTAAGACGTGGTACTAAAATAAAAACGTAAAAGTATGTCGATCTATTAATGTTTTCTAGCTGTCCGATATGGTCCAATGAAAAATTGACTATCTATTTTTTTATATTCATATGTAAAATATAATATGTTAAGCCATTCACAGTTTATGTATGTGAATTTATTATAAGGGTACCAAATTATGTATGTACTGTATATTATAAAATACAAACCTATGCACATTTTAGAATTGTTGCTAACAGAGAATAATAATTATAGCTTTAAAGTTGATACATTCACAGAGTTGTTTGTGTAAAGTCTCATGAAACATATAAGCCGCCGAGATTTTCTAACGACACAAGACGTGTATCTTAGGTACAAAGCAGAGGATTATGTCAAAGATTATTCCAGGGTTTGTTGTATTTGAACGTCACGTAAGAGAAGAAGATCCATTTCACAGATATTAATACTACTCACGTAGAAACATTTTACCTAACCTAAACATTTAACTTCACCCTGTTTTTGTTCACGCCATAAAGACCAGAATTATTCTATTCATCTTGAATTAAGTCCCATCTGTATCATGCCTCTTTGTTTATTTTAGGGTAATTATTAATTTGTCTGCCAAAATAGATTTCCTACAGTGAAAATGATCGCAGCTAAACGAAACCAATTAAAAGATAAAATATACAAAGATGGGTCGATTCTAAAAAATTGACTAGTTGATTGATTGATCTTCATTCGCCTTTCAAAGAGGTTATTACGATACCTACCAGTTTAGAAAGTGTACGTATAATTGAATATACTTTTAGTTTTGCGATGAACAAAGATAACTAAAGTAGTCCCATGGCTTCTTTGGTGCTGACTGACAGCTCACAGCTGACTTCTGACAGTCAACATTTAGGTATATACCTACATTTTGACTGGCAGAACTGACAGCTGCTAAACACATGTTTTTGCAGATTATATGGTTCAGCGTATGGATACATAATTTGGTCTGGTAACTTTTCAAAGCCATCAGCTGTCAGTCAGCACCAAAGAAGCCATGGGGCTACTCTAGGTATATATAAACTTTTCATAGGTATATATAAATTATAGTGATACCGGGTTTTTATGATTATGCGGATGTGGACCCGTGTATGCCTTACGGTTGAGCAGTAATTATAACGATACCGTTTTGGATGATGATTATGATGATTATGATGATTATGATGATGATAGTGCATGCCTTACTGCACACTTGTTATCACAAAGATATGACGATCTGATTTTACGCGTCTTTCTTACCGTGGGATTAGTTATTTATTATTTTATTGTTGAAAATTGGTAGAGATTTAATATTGTACACGATTCATTGTATTAATTGCACTTCAGTATTGTACATGTGATATTAAAATG
>CABFVX010001146.1:173299-187553 GCA_902151425.1 Timema shepardi | reverse complement strand
ATCACCCTACCATTACACATTAGCGTAAGTGCTTATAACCCGAACGGGTAGTAAGACGCGGTGCTAATAATAATAATAATAATACAACCCTTTTATCTGATGGGTTGCAGAAACATTGGCTGAATATCTGAACTCGAATAACTTGCTGAATACTTCCAAATATATGAAGGAAATATCAAGGTACAGCCATCTCACGCCGTCAGAAGAGAGTTTATATTACTGTGCGAGCTGGCAAACTCAAAATCACCACACTTTTAGGGCCAAATTGCCACTTGTGGTGATTAGCAACAGTGTGGCTGACCCCGGCTCTATACCAGGTTTCTTTGTTCTTCTAATGCTTTTACGTAAATTAGCTTAACATCTATTTTCAACCAGCCGTGTTAGTCGCATGGTTCAAAACGCTACCCTCGCAGTAGATTATACTGCTGATGATGGGAATATTTAGCTTTGTATACCAAGAGTATTTCCAAAATGGGTTTTCACTCTCCTTCCACGCAAATGCGAGTACACTTCCTCTAAATATAACCTTCATAATTCCGAAAACCATAAGCGTAATTAGTACAGAAACGTATAGCTCGAACTGGTGGTAGGATGCGGTGCTAAAAAAAAGAAAAAAAGCTATTTTCTGTGTAAAAACATAATATTGTAGCCATATTGAATTCTCTATACAGCCTGAGAGTCAACATGTCAGCTTCTACTTTTCAAAGTAAGCCCTATCTATTAATGAGAGTTGAAATTACATTAACTCATGAAATTAGACAGCTTGTAAATATTAAGAGTGCCAGCAAGTTGAAGGTAAAATATCCCCACACTGCAGTTTTGCTTATGATATTAACTAAACATAATAACTCATTAAATAATCCTCAGCTATCTTAACATTTTTGTAAAAATCAAAGTTAAGGAGGACTGGATATATTTTTAACAACCTTTACTTTAATTGCAGAAGTAAAACATTTCGACGTTGTTGAAAATGAGCTAGTTTAACATTTCCACACAACTTTAAAACTTTATTATTATTAGCACCGCGTCTTACTACCCGTTCGGGTTATACGCACTTACGCTAATGTGCAATGGTAGGGTGATTGTGAGATGNTTATTATTAGCACCGCGTCTTACTACCCGTTCGGGTTATACGCACTTACGCTAATGTGCAATGGTAGGGTGATTGTGAGATGAAATGGAGGACCTACAGTTTAACGTGGAATCCGAACCACGGTGGAGGCCTGGCATTCCCCACATTTACAAGATGTATTGTCAGAGGTGAAGGAAGGGCTTAGCAATCAGATAAATCTGTGCCGGGACCGAGGATTAAACCCCGGACCCCCAGCACAGAAGTCCGACACCTTACCCCTAGACCACCGGGTCAACTTTAAAACTTAAAATATAAGGTTTTTAACACTGTAAATACAAACTGATTCCTTTCACAACCATTTCGGTGTGAGCAAAATTTTAAAACCTCAAATCACTTCCTGAATAGTCCGACGCCTTAGCTTAGTCAGTAGTGTGTCTGTTTACTGAGTTAAGAGTCCCGGGTTCAAATCCTGGCATGGCCGAAAAAATTATCATTGGTGAAATATGAGTTTACCCTTTCACAGTGATGAATTAAGGGCTGGGGGCTGGATGTTGTGTCTTTTCTAGGTGTAAGTTAGTTTAAAAGTCGCGTGCTGATCTAATTAGATGGTTTAGAATGTGCACGTCAAATACCGCATATAAATGGGTAAAAAAAAAACTTCTTGATTAATGCACTCCCGTAGTTGGCCTCCTTAAAACGAATTAATTTGTTTGTGGTAGTTTAAAAAATGATGCTAGTAGTATTAGTAGTAGTTTTAGTAGTAGTAAGCAATGGTGTACTGGAAATGGAGTGTACTTTAGTAAAAGCAACACAACAATCCTTTCCTAGGAAAACAAACTCTCTCTACTACTACTACTACTAATAATAATAATAATATTTAGCACCGCGTCTTTCCACCCGCTTGGGTTATACGCTTTAAGTACTAACTACGCTTAATGGATTAGGAATTGGGAAGGGTGAATTAGAGGAAGTGAACCCGCATTTGCGTGGAGGGAGAGTGGAAAACCATTTAGGAAAAACTATCCCTAGTTCACCCGACCGAGATTCGAACCTCGATCTCCCCATCCTCAGTAGTTGAGCTCAACACGACTAGCGCGTTAGCCAACTACGCCACCGAGGCGGGTCTCTCTCTACTACATTTACAAACTTGATAAGTAACTTATGCTCGCTTCCATTATAAAAAATGACCCGGTATTTTGTAAAGTAAACTCTTCTGCTTTAATTACCAAGTTAATAATATTGTATATAATTTATTGAATAGGAGCATGGACCGAGAGGTCACCCAGATCTCCCCCACTCCAATCTATTACGAGAGTTACGCCTCTCACACTCAGATTAGTCTTTAGGCCGGATTCACTAACTTGGGACGTGCTGCAGGCCACAGACTATACAAACAAGTTTGCTTGATTATTATATTCTATACTTTTTTTTCCATCTTATCTTAATTACTACACATCAAGTATTTGAATATTTAATTAACGCTGGTGGGTGGGGGTGAGAAATATATAACTAAGAGGAATTTAAGCCTCATTTGAGAGAAAGGATTGTGGGACCATATAGGAAAAACAACCCTCTGTACAGCCGACTGTAATTCGAACCCTGACCTCCTGAACACAGGAAAAATAGATCAAACTATCTTGACGCTTAGTCTGCGTTTCCACTGACCTAAGTATACACTAGCTATTCTAAACTATACTGTGCTGGGTTTCCGGGGTTCAATCCTCTGTCCCGGCACAGATTTATCTGATTACCAAACCCTTCCTTCGCCTCTGACAAGACATCTTGTCATCTTGTAAATGTGGGGAATGCCAGGCCTCCACCGTGGTTCGGATTCCACGTTAAATCTGTAGGTCCTTCATTTCATCTCACAATCACCCTACCATTACATATGAGCGTAAGTGCGTATAACCCGAACGGGTAGTAAGACGCGTTGCTAATAATAATAATAATGATATTTTAAAGTGATAAATAAATAAATAAATATATATATATAACACTTTGAAATAGTTTTTAAGTGTTTTAAGTTAATCAAAATTATGTACACACTAAAATAAAACTTTTTTTTTATGTGCATCTGACTCCAGGCCCGATAGTAATATAATAGTATTGCAGACAAGCGGGCCGGTCAGATATTTCTCGCGGGTAGGATGTGGCCCACGGGCCGTGAATTTGTGAACCCTGCCCTATAGGATGCGGGTGAATCAGGAAATGAGACGTATATATGACATATATGTTTTGTCACTCTACACATCCCCTAAGATGTATTGGCGTTGCTCCGTGTGCATGCAAACCCGTGGTTGAGTACCACTGCATTAAACTATTCACCCACCGATGCGAGTAATGCGAATATTAAAGATAGTTTGGTAACAATTGTTAATTTTCTTAGTTATAGAATTTGTAAAATTATGTTCTAATACCAACAATAGAGATCAGATAAATGTAGGCCTATTGGGAATTTGGCCGGAAAAACCTTTTATAAAATTTAACTTTTTTTTTTGCGGAACACATTAATATAATTTTACAACATTTAATAGTGTTTTTATAGGTTATTGATATCTATCAAAATTGACATTCGTATATAAAATGGTTTGACGTATGAAAACGTGAAAGTAGATCTAGTAGCTTGTGAGGCCGTCAGAAAAGGCTCTTCCTATGGAAATTAGAGTGTATGTGTTACCATTAAAGTAATAAGTTAGTTATTATGCATGGTGGCTGGTTATTTTCTAAATTAGCCGATATTAGTTGTTAATGTGACTAAATACATGCCATTTATTATTTTAACCGGCTACTTTACATAACCAAAACCCGTTTGGCTGAAGTGACAATTTGTTATATTCTGGAGGTTAGGCTAGGTTAGATTAGGCCAAACGAACAGATTCCATATCAAGATAACACCACACGTCCACACCCAATACGCATAACAGACAACACGTATGACTCGGACAAGTTCAAACTTGCACAAACGTGAGATTTATCGCTTTAACCGGGGGGTGCTATTTATTATATACAATAAGATGTTAATGTGAATAATTTGACTACAACATGAACAATTTATCACATTCACCAGAACTGTTGGCTAATAAACAAAAAAATACGGTGATTATGTGTATTAACCTGATTTATCGAGTTAACAGTAACATATAAAAATAAACTATCTAGCCCAAAGTAAAAGGAGAGGGAGTTTCAAGGAACCATATTGGAATTCTCCTAAAAGCTGACTGGGAAAACACAGTATACACCTAGTCAAGAGTCGCACCCGGGCCTACCTTGCTGGCAACTAACAAGGAGTTAGCGGTGACCTGGCGGTCTAGTGGTAAGGTGTCGGACTTCTGTGCTGGCGGCCGGGGTTCAATCCTCGGTCCCGGCAAAGATTTATCTGATTACCAAACCCTTCCTTCACCTCTGACAAGACGTCTTGTGAATGTGGAGAATGCCAGGCCCCCACCGTGGTTCGGATTCCACGTTAAACTGTAGGTCCTCCATTTCGTCACACAATCAGCCTACCATTACACATTAGCGTAAGTGCGTATAACCCGAACGGGTAGTAAGACGCGGTGCTAATAATAATAACAAGGAGTGTATATGCCCCGTGCCTCACTTTACTCACCCCCGAATGTACCAGCAGGAGGTATATGTGTCCCTAGGGCTAGCGAGGGGACTATGGGGGCACGAGGGGAGGGGCAGAGCCCCGATATATGGCTACCCGGCCAGCGCCCCGACACTCACATTCATCCTTATGCAAAATGTGGGTGAGAAAGGGGGTAGGAGGGGTGTAGAATATTTTTAACTCGCTCTTGCTCTGTTTGGGAGGAGACCTCTTGAGGATATTCCTTGCGACGGCCAGGTTAGCGCGCCTGAGCTCTCGCCAATTACGGCCCGGTTCACCGCAACATTGCCTCGTTAATGGCATCACTCAACCCATAACTTAATACAACCCGGACTTGGTACATTTTCAACTTATTAGAAAAGCTAGAGAGTAGAATTTACTCTTTGGTCGTCTTAAGGCATGGAGGTCTATATTATAATCAAATGTTTTTATATAAAATATAATACTTTTTTACATTTTTAAAAAATCAAAAGTTTTTTTTTAGTTTAAAATTTAGTTTTGTAAATAAATTCTCTAGAATAAACAACAAGAATATAGACTAGATGATTAAAATCTATTATTTTAAAGCACTTTAGAAAAACTTGTGTTTATGAAATCTAACTATGTTAATGCTGTACAATTTCGACTATCCGAGCTACCATGTTGATCGAGATGGATATTTTAAGGGCTCAAGGTCTCATGAAAGGCTTCAACGCGCAAATTGAGCTGATTAAGGCTGAGCCTACCCATAAATGCACGGTTCTAAACAAAAAAAAATGTTTTAAAAAAAATATTTAATAATTCAACATTGTTTTTCTATTTATTTTAGTAACATATCTGGGGATCTTTCTTAATTCTTATGGCATTTTCAAACCATGCTAAAAATAGTTATTGAAATATTTTCTTTAAAATGTTTCCATTTCAATGCATTTTAAAAGGAAAAACAAAAATTAATAATCGGTTTATTTATTTTCTTTGTACAATTAAGCTAGAGTGTTTGTTTATAGCATATTATTTAATAAATAATTTATTTTACTTCTTAGATATATTTTTAAATTTGGGCTAGTTTCAATAATCACGACGATATTGAGCTCTAACGGCTCCCAAGTCAACACTCTAGTAAAAATACATAGTTTTAAATACAACTTTTCCTTCTACAAATAGTTATCTTAGTTGATAATAGGTGCCGTTAGTATGATTACTACCCATTTATCAGTTAGTATCGTTTTGTAAGTCTTGGCTAACCTGCTGTATCGGAATACAGGCGCCAGTGGAGGGTTAAGCTAATCTCTGTGACCTTCTTGAGTCAAAGAAACATTAATACCATGTGCAATGGGATAAAAAGGGGCAATGTCCAATTATGAAGATTTGCGTAGTTAAATGTAAACATCGTAAAATATTAAGTAACTAAAATACAAAGTCTTAACTGCTGTGTGAATAAATATAGTTGGTCCCTACTTACTTCAATGATATTATTACACTAGTGATACATTATTTTCAAAGAAAAAGCCACACTCTTCTCCATACACAAAGTTTTATGACATTAGCCCTTATTTACCTGAGGTAGTAAAACATGTAAAATTATTCAATCGTATCCTACATTCTTTCACGGGTTTTCTCATTCTTGAGAATTACACGTTGTAATAATAAGTGTTAATATTCAGAGTATATGAAAACTACTGCACATTGAATTTTTAATCCACTAATGTAATAAATACAAATAAACATTCCTGCTCATATGAAACATAGTTATTTTAAATAAAATTTGGTCTAAATGTAATTTGGAGAAGTTCTCAGTATATTTGTATATACTATATTTATTTTACGGTCTTGGATTTGACTCTCATTGTACTTTGGAATAAGTTATTTTTCAAAAAATCAATGAACGAAGTTTTTGGTAGTCAAAGTCTGAACTTGTTAATTTTATTTTATTAGCTTGTTAAATGTGATTACTTTTAATTTTAATCTGTTGCATTGTGGCAGTTCGTGCACTCGTTTCGGAAAAAATTTATCGAATCTCGAACAAAAAGTACGCACGATGATTATTTTTATAGAATTAATAAAATGTGACTATTTTTGCTTTCGAACAAGACCCAATGGATTGTATAAATTTTGAGGAAGAAAAGTATTCACACAATATTATTTTATATCCTTGTGAATAACAAGTTTGTGAAGAATGGGTAAATAGAAGAAAGGGGGCACAAATAAAAGGGTAAGTTTTTTTTAATGGTATGAATATTACTGGTGCTTAGGCTATCTCTGTATTTACTAATTTAAGTACAATGGATGAGTAGGCTATCTGTATTTACTAATTTAAGTAAAACGGATGAGTAGCGATACTATTTTATTCACTGTAGAAATAATATCAAAATTAAGATACAAATAAATAATTATATATAACAATGTAGCGATTATTTTGATGTTTCAAGTACTTTTTTAAAAAAGCTCTTAGCTGAAGGTAAATGTTACTAACACTCTGTAACGCACTTATGTTCAAAATCTCTTGTGCCTTGGCCGAGTTCGTATCACGCTAGTACTAAGTAATTTCAACCTTACAAGTAATTGAACTAGCAAAGTTACTAGAGCTGATTAATTTACGCACTCACTGCTCAGTCATAGCGCTTTAGCAATCTTGACTACGACATTGAGCCGATGATAAGTAAAATATATTAAAAACCATTAAAGTTATTGAACTTTTGTGTTCCCTATGCCACAAAGTAAATAAGTAGTTGATACTCAACTGCCTCTGTGGTATAGTGGTCAGATTTACTGACTTCAGGTCCCGAAGTCCCGGGTTCGACCCCCAGTACTTCCAATTCTGTCTGCGAAGCAGTGGGTTCGTAACGGAACTAAAATCAACCTCGTGAGGACAAATGAGGAGCTACTTGAATGAATAAGTAGCGCTTCAGTCTAGAAAACTGAGATAGAAGCCTGGAGGGTTCGTTGTGCTGACCACATGACACCGTCAACCCGAAAATGTTGGCATTATCTTCGCCAACATACGGCACCACCTCTATTGGTATAGCCTGCTTGCAGTATTACACCATGGAGATATTACTCAAGTTAAACTCTACCAATAGGATGGCAAATTATTCCCAAAAACATTTATTTCTGGAAAATTGTGTAAATCCTATAGATGTTTGAAAACTGTAAGCACCGTATTGAATAACAGATACCCACTTCAGTGGCCGAGTGGTCTAATGTGTCACTCCAGTGTTAAATTGGCCTACTGATAGTGGAGCGCTTGGGGTTCAAATCCTGGTCAGGTCTTCTGAGGGTAGTTTTTCCTAAATTGTTTTCCCATCTCCTTACATAAAAATGCTGGTAGATAACCTCTCAAATGCTTCCTTCCTCATTACTACCCAATTAGATTATCATATATGCGTATAACATGCAGTGGTGGTGAAACGTAATTTGTCTATGAGGGGGGTGTGGGGGGGGGGAGGGCGAGCAAAAAAAGTTATGACAAGCACTTGCCTTGCAACACCCCCTCGCCCCCGCAACCCTAGTAGATTTTTTGTAAAATGGATATCCCTTAGAACTATTTTAAGTGGTCATCTAAATATATATAAAATCAAAATAAAATAAAATCATAATATACACTAAGATTATATTATTATCTTTGTTAGCCGTTCTAGTGTTGATTAAAGCTCAACAATAATATTTGGACACTTGAATAAAACCTTGTGCAGAGAAAAAATTATGAGTTCAATTTCCCTGTCATATTTTTCAACAAAGTATATTTCAATTAAATAATGAATGAGCAATGTTACACAGCAATAATATAAAAACTCTTTTATATATATATTATTGTATTATTTTTTATATATATAGTTTTATATCATAGTATTATTTTATATATATATAATAGTTTTTTATTATTGCTGTGTAAAATTGCTCATTCATTATTTAATTGAAATATACTTTGTTGAAAAATATAACAGGGAAATTGAACTCATAATTTTTTCTTAGCACAAGTTTTTATTCAAGTGTCCAAATATTATTGTTGAGCTTTAATCAACACCAGAACGGCTAACAAAGATAATAATATAATCTTAGTGTATATTATGATTTTATTTTGTCGTGAAATTCAATATATATTTATTTGACAAACCAAATGTTAACATTACTCTAGGTGACCTGGTGGTCCAGGGGTAAGGTGTCAGACTTCTATGCTGGCGGCCGGGGTTCAATCCCAGGTCCCGGCAAAGATTTATCTACACATTAGCGTAAGTGCGTATAACCCGAACGGGTAGTAAGACGCGGTGCTAATAATAATAATAATAATAATAATAATAACATTACTCTAGTTAGTGATCTTATACAATTTAAAAATAGGAATAATAGAAACATAGTTTTAGTCAAATATCTATACTACAGTAATTAGGACAATAAAAGAATTAAAATATGTATTTACATTGTCACAAAAAAGTTTAAATAATCATAAATAGAACTAGACCTAACTAAACTATGATGTGAATAGAACCTCTCAAATTAAGTTTGTCTTTTGTTTTAACATTTAACATTTGTGATGTATGGGTATGAACGCATTATAATTAATACAAAATAAGTTTGTCAAATTAATATATGTTATATATTATCACTTTCCAAACACACGATATGTGTTAGCTTTGACAAAATCATCACACAACGCATCAATATCAAGGTTGTCAACTCGTTCGTTGTAGACATGCAAAACGGCCAAGTGATATAACCTATCTTGATCCATGGCGCTACGTAGGCATGTCTTGAGTCACTTAAAGGCCGAAAAGGTTCTTTCAGCGCTTGCTGTTGAAGATGGGACGACTAAAAGCAACTTCAAAAGCTCCCAAGTTACTGGAAATAATCGCCTTGTACTCTCAGGCATCGCATTGTAAATGTCAACTAGACCTTTCAAACACTTAGGCTGGGTGGGACTAATTCATGCCAACATTTTTTAATCTAGTTCAACATCATCCGTTTTTAAAACCATAGTCTCTAAGTGTGTGTCGTGTTTCTTCGTCACTAGCCCATTCCTCAACTGCTCTTAAAAGAATACTTTTGAGTATGCAAAGTTTCTTTGAATCGGTTTGAGTAAAGCGCCTCTCGATCTGCACTGTGACTGTATCAACTATCTCGTAGTACGATTTCCTCGTTAATTCTTTTCTACTGAGAATCACTGTCGGTTCCATGGTTCCTTGTTTATGCTCCAGTTTCCTTGGAACTTGCTAGGTTCATGACAGGCGGATAGGTATAAGATCATATTTATGTTGGGCATCTTCCATCTCACTACACAGTGAATTATTATTATTATTATTATTATTATTATTATTAGCACCGCGTCTTACTACCCGTTCGGGTTATACGCACTTACGCTAATGTGTAATGGTAGGGTGATTGTGAGATGAAATGGAGGACCTACAGTTTAACGTGGAATCCGAACCACGGTGGAGGCCTGGCATTCCCCACATTTACAAGATGTCTTGTCAGAGGTGAAGGAAGGGTTTGGTAATCAGATATATCTGTGCCAGGACCGAGGATTGAACCCCGACCGCCAGCATAGAAGTCTGACACCTTACCCCTAGACCGCCAGGTCACCCACAGTGAATCAAACGTCTCTTCGGATCTGATACTCCTTAAATATTTTACAGTTGAGATAGCTGCTTCCATTCCTCCATTAACTGTTTGCTTAGGGCGTACTAAGATTAAGGCAAGCTTTTCTGTGCAGCCGAAAACTTTTGTTCCTATTAGCATTCCCAAATAAACTTCACACTTTAAAAACTGATCGTAAAGACCTCGTGCAGTGCGCGACACATCTTCACCTGATACACTGCGCTCGAAGTACAGCTGGATATGTTTTAATGACAAAGACAATAAATGAGTATCGAACGGTCCACCGCGTCGTCCAGAGCACTTTTAGAGTAGTGTTTAGAACATCTTCAAACTCACTTGTGATGTGTAGAAATTCCTATTTTCTTTTACTTGTGATCATAACTATGGCCACATCATGTACCCATTGCAAACAGTCCTTCATAAGAGGGATTACACGAGCAGTGTCTTGCAGCGCTAAATTTAAACTATTATTAGTGCAATGAACTTACATTGCTAACGGCTGTTTTTCTTTGATTTTAGCTTGGACACCATTATGAACTCACGTATTTGAAGCGCCATCATAGCACTGACCCCGAACATTCTCCAGGGAGAAGTTAGATCGCGTCAAGGTATCCATGATCAGACTTGTTAGGACAGAACTTGTGGTTGAACTTGTCTCATAGAAACCTAAAAAGTACTCTCTTGGTTCCATATTTTCATTTACAATTATTACAGAAATTTAAACTTGTTTCTTCTTGGAAATGTCTGTAGTCTCATCTACAATCAAACTAAAATGCTTTACGTTCCGTATTTCATTCAATATTCCTCTTAGGACAGCGACTGCCATCATTTTTATCATTTAATTTTGGATGTGATGTTTAGTGAAGTCCTTCGATCGAAAACTAAACTGTTTTGATTTCAGGAATATCACCAGTTTGCAGAGAAAAGCAACGCCTTGTAGTTTCCATCACTGATATTGTGACCTCGTATTGGGATGCCTTGTCCTCCAAGATATCTAAGAGGCGTCACTTGTGCATGCAATGCATTTTACCCAAAATCATTTTTTATCTGATAAATAAGTATACATTATTAGTTATCACTACCCTCCCCAGATATTCATTTGAAAAAAAATAGTACAATAATTTTTTTAAAAGGTTATTTATAAAGCAATGACCTGAGCTCGTTTCTACTCTGCTCAATAATATGACCCGGCTGCTAGGCCTTGTATCTATGGCCCATAGTTCTTATTGCAAGGGGGCCATCCTTAAATTACGTAAGGCTTTGTTACATTATTTTAGATCCTCCCTCCCTCACGTAAGCTCCCCCCATCTCTCTAGCATACGTAATTTTTAAAGATTTAAGTAATGTTCATTAATAGTTTAGTTATTTTTAGACATGAGGATTGGTAATATCCAACTTTGGTGGCCACATGGTCTAAGACGTCACTATCGCAATAAACTAGTCGGCCGATGACTGGGAGATCGTGACTCGATCATGATCGGGTGATATTTTCTAAGTATTTTCCCACTCTCTCTCCACGCGAGTGCGGGTACACTTCCTCTAAATTGAAACGTATTCCTCCCTAACCCACTGGCATAATCAGTTTATACCTAAACAGGCAGAATTAATTAACCCACATTTGCGTGGGAGAGTAGAAGGAAACGATTGAATAAGATCTCCCCAAAATACCTTCAGCAGGGATTTGAACCCCCAAACAGAAGCTTCTAGCTGGGTGGGATGGCTAAGCTAATTTTTCTGCTCGAGAGTATGATTGTATGTTGACGTTTTATCTCCCCACGTTTAGTCCAACTTGGTCGCCTACACACTTTACTGTCAGACACTACACTTCTTATCTTTATCAGTTCTACGAAAAGTTTGCTCTCGGCCTTGACTGATTACCGGTCAGCCAGCCTCCCAGTTGTTTAAACAAACCAGTAATGCTGCCAACCTGATGGCTGTAATCCACCAGTTTGTATAACGGTAGCAACGCCATCTATTTCGAGAGCTGAAAGCTCAACACACCACCAGAGAGGGTAGGCAGAGCCTTAACTGACTCTCAGGTTAGAAAAAGTATAAAAAAAAAAAAAAATCTGCGTTCTTTGATCAAATCTTTACCAACCAGATGTATTATGATTGACAGAATTTGAAACCTCTTAGAACTACAAACTTTCTACTCGCGTAGACTTTATTGCAACGCCCTTTTTGTTTTTATTATTTTCAATAGCTTACTTTCTTGTAAATTTGCCCTTAATCACGTAGGTATTCTTGTCCCTTATCGGGCCTCTCGCAATCATAAATTATAATTTTTTCTATAACTCTTAAAAGAAGAGCCCTATAGGCAGTTGTATACACAGCGCTAACTCCAGATTTGTTGAATTCGACTTTTATCACAAAATAAAAGCAAAACTCAGGGAGTTATTTAAGGAACTCCCTTACAACTAATTTAATCCATAAAGGCTCTGTCTCGAATACTTTAATTTACATTTTTATGTTTTATTATTTGCTTATTGTTATCACTTTTTAAATACTTATCCTTTGACTGCTCTCGTGTTTGTTATTTATTTTTATTGTCATTTATCATTAGTATGTCCTATTTATTGTAACTATTCATCAGTACAAACAATCATTATTTAATTATTATCGATTATTTAACTGTGTTATTATACGTGCATTTATGGTACTTGTGTACTTTTCATTGCTGACCTGTCATAGGTTTCACGACTGTTGGCCATCAATATAATAAAAGAAATTGAATTTGAAATCATTATTATTTTTGTTATTATTTTTATTATTATTATTATTATTATTATTATTATTATTATTATTATTATTATTAGGTGTGCTGTCTCACAACAGGTCCATTCCTTTGGTCAGTGACTCTAGACCACCAATGCACTCTGTCCTCTGCCTCCTCTTGCAGCTCCCAGAATTTTCTTCTTTCCTTCACGTCCTCTAGTATTTGAATCCTCCTTCTTCCTAATCTCCCCTTTCCCTCAACCTTTCCTTCTATGACGTCGTGCAGAAGACAGTTCCTCCTAAGGACGTGTCCAATCAACGTCAGATACAAAGCTACGTTACGGCAACTTCAATCCTCTTTTACGAGCAAGCATACCTGATTTGGACGTTGGTCAGTGCTACCCCTTCACTGGATGCATTCCTTTCTGAAATGACATGTTGCCTGAAAATCAATGGCAGATCATTCCAAAGTTTTTCCCCCCTCAAGAAAGACAAAAATAACACCATAATAAAAACACAAACAAAATACGTAATTTTATGTAATAGCTTCAAAAATGTATAATTCAGTAAAATATGTAAAAATATATAAAATCAAAACATAAGATACGTTTTAATCTTCGCATTTTTAACTGGCATAATTAAAATCTATAATTATATAAACATCTGTGCTCTAATGATTAATAATCAGATGAAGTTATAACTCTCGATATAAACTTTCCATCTTGTGAATAATTTATAATTTTTGAGACGTTGTAAAAGTCACTCATGAGGGTTGTTCGGACTCAGAATTAAGATTAGGGGAGATTTCTTATTAGTTTAAACCTCCTTGCTACATACCACTGTCATGGAATGTTTGGGTGGATAAAGATATCTTATGTAATAAGAAACTCTCGCAGGAGAAAGGATGCCATATTTCATCTCCCGCCTGAAATTGTGTGTAGACCAAAGAGGAAGTGAAATGAAGGTTACCCGAGCAACTGAAAAAAAAAAGCAGGAAGAAAAGAAAACAACGCCCCGAATCCAATTTTTATAAAGATTAAACTTAACATTTTTATTTCCCCATTTTATCTTTACCCCTACTACCCCCCCAAACCCACTGTGTTTTTTTACCTAGCTCAGCTTCTTTAAGAGCCCGGCTGTAGGTTCATATTTTATGAACTTGGCGGAGAAGAAAAATAACAGAGCTCGTTGCAGGCTACAAGTAAAATAAGTTCCAGCCCCGTGATAGTCTTGGGACAAACACCCACTCTCGACCCCCACCCCCCCCCCCCCCCCCCTAAACCACCCAC
>CABFVX010001146.1:161366-173193 GCA_902151425.1 Timema shepardi | reverse complement strand
CCCCTCCCCTCCCCTCTTAAACCACCCACTCGTAACTTGCCTGCACTTTATTATTCATTTACAACTTCTATCTTTTCCCCTTTCTCACTTTTTTTTCCCCCTCCTTAAAGAGAAAATGTAAAATTATGATTGCATTATTAAATGTAGCGCGCGTGGTACGGAGATAGGAGGGAATTCGTTAGTAATAATGAAATATGATTTTCTTAACCGGAACAACCGTACGGTAGGAGACATTGTAGATACATCCTCGGTCTACAAACGAGGATAACACCGAGTTAATGTACAGACACGTGATAAGTTACTCGGAGACTTGATAGGACCAACCTGGAACAAACACGGTGTTGTGTGTGTTTACCATGTTTTAATACCCGTCAAAGATGTCCAAATATGTATTAATAGTGAAATTATTATTATTATTAGGTGTTCTGTCTTACAACAGGTTCATTCCTTTTGTTAGTAAACTGAGACTTCCAACGCACCCTGACCTCTGCCTCCTCCTTCAGCTCCCAGAATTTTCTTCTTGCCTTCAAGTCATCCGATACTTGAATCCTCCTCCTTCTTCTTAAGCTCCTCTTTCCCTCAACTTTTCCTTCAATGACGTCGTGCAGAAGACGGTTTCTCCTAAGGCTGTTTCAGATCCAGTTTGCTTTGTACCAAAGAGTCACATCCAAAATGGATCTCTTCTCGCCCACTCTTCTTGGGACTTCATTTGTCGCCCTGTCTGTCCTCCTGATCTAGTATTTATGTGAACAGTACAGGCTAACTGCTCTTTCCGTGGGTTTTTTTAGTACTGCCTCTTACTATCCGTTTGGGTTGTACGCCTCCATGCTATCGTTACTGAAGTATTTTAAGAGATATCTTTGTAGAAATTTCTCTATGGATTTCAAGTATATTTTTCCCCTTTGTTATCGAGTTAGTCAGAAAATAAACTACCACTATTCTCAAAATTCATGTAGAATAACCGTTGCTCACGTGGTTTAAGACACCATTCCTGCAATAGATGTCGACAAAAAATTCCACCAACACAAAACCTATTAAGTTCTCGTCCAAGGTTCAGCGAATATCCTTGTCAGATATATTAAAAATGTATCCAAATCACTGAAATGACAGAAAAATGAAATTAAAAACGGTTGAGTTAAAAACTTCGTTAGGTCAAAAAACCACCCATAGTGCACCGGATTGGAATTGTAACCCCGACCTCCTTGTCTCTTACAATCCAGTCTATCGATAGAGTGACACCGTAGACCCTGGAGCCATCTATGCGGGAACATCAGGCCTTTTAGGCCCTATATATTATTTCCCGTTTTAGGGGTCATGGCCCTTTAGTTCTGTAGCCTTGATAGTACATCCACGAATATTGTGGATAAAATAAACCATACATTCACTTTGAATAAGTTTAGGATGGTGACCTGGTGGTCTAGGGGTAAGGTGTCAGACAACTATGCTGGTGGCCGGGGTTCAATCCTCGGTCCCGGCAAAGATTTATCTGATTACCAAACCCTTCCTTCACCTCTGACAAGACATCTTGTGAATGTGGGGAATGCCAGGCCTCCACCGTGGTTCGGATTCCACGTTAAACTGTAGGTCCTTCATTTCATCTCACAATCACCCTACCATTACACATTAGCGTAAGTGCGTATAACCCGAACGGGTAGTAAGACGCGGTGCTAATAATTATAATAATAATAATTATAATAATAATAATAAGAAGTTTAGGATGACCGGCCTCCTGGTTCAGAGGCCAGCCAGCGCTCCTGGCTACTCATCTAGAAAGCCGTAAATAAAATTAATAACTAGTTGACACAAAAAAAAGACCTATTTGTCATTATTTATTTTTTTGAAGAATTTGTACTATCATTGTTTAGTCCAATAGTAGATTTGGTTTGTAGAATAATAATAATAATAATAATGTTGATATATATACATGTGTGTGTGTATGTGTGTGGTTGTTATTTATTAGACAGTAACAAGAACGCTTTCCCGTTTATCTGTAGGTGCTAGAATCTAATGACGCTGAGCATGGGCTTGGAAAGGATTTAATTGGAGGGGGGAAGGGTGTTTGTTAAAACTCGTAAGTTTATGAGTTATAAAATAATGCTAAGACTTACTATTAAGCCATAATAATAACATTGTTATTCTATACAATAGTTGTGGGACTTTTATTGGCGCAAGAGGGGAGAACGGGATGGCAAGAAACAAAAGAGTTGTCAGGGACTTTCCACCCCCTCGCCCCCTCCTCACTCTGTTAATGTTATATTTATAATGGTCTTCGTTCATTTTAAAAAGTGCTTACTATTATTATTTTTTATGAATTAAATTCTTTATAATCTATTTGAATTAGTGCTCCAAGAGTGTTTTTTTTTAAATTTGGAATGCCTTAGAAGATATTTAAGGTGTTCTTAACCTGATTTCCCCCCACCTCCTGAAATTAGATGTGTATAAAAGCTATTTGAAGTGGTCTTCCATCAGCAAATTTTTTTAAATGGATACCCTCAGAAGCTATTTGGAATGGTCCTTGCCTGGATTATTTTTAATTAGATACATTAAGAACCTGTTAAAAATGGTCTTCCCCAAACACATTTTTGAAAATTGAACAGTTTTAGAAGCTAATTGGAGTGGTTCTTGCCTGGATCTTTTAAAATTAGATACCTTAAGAACCTGTTAAAAATGGTCTTCCCCAAACACATTTTTGAAAATTGAACAGTTTTAGGAGCTAATTGGAGTGGTTCTTGCTCGAATTTTAAAAAAAATATATGCATATAGAAGCTATTTGAAGTGGCCCGTTAGTGGTATTTCTTTTAAAAGTCCAATGCCTCTAGAAGCCATGATATTCACCTGGAATTTAAAAAAAAATCTTTTAGAAGCTAATTGAAATTTGATACAAGTCAATCTTTAAGCTTTATATTTAAAACTTAGGAACATTTTGAGGGACTGAGTGGTGGTTTAAACCCTACAAACACCCCCAAACAAACAAAAAATGACCATTTCCTTTGCCTTTAATCTAATGGGGTTATTAAATTCATAGGCTAATAATGAAAATATTTGGTGTCTTAATTTAAAAGGTAAAATAAAACCTTATAATGAGAAAAGCATTGATCTAACATCTGGATACTTTTGTTACATTTATTTCTCACACATTTTAATTTAATTTTCATGATAATCTTTCTTTGACCGGCTCCTCTGACATAATTGGCCAATGGACTGGATTTGGGCATAATCGTACTTTTGTTAACATTATATATATAAACCCTTATAACCTAAAAATCGAATTAAAATTCACTTCAACAGTCCCCTAAAAAAAACACTTTTTATCTAATGAAAACCTTGTTCCTTCCTCTCGTCCTAATTCAATTGGAAGTGATTACTGATTAGAAACCTAGTAGCGAGTAGATGTACTAATACAACCCTAATTGTCAACCCTAAGCTCTAACGTATTAAAGGACATAATCAAATCATTTAAATGCTGATGGTATTATAGGGGTGGGGTTGCGAAGAGGGGGTTGCATTGTTGTAATGGGGCTAATAGCTAATAGCTAACCCCCCTGAGGGAATGGAAGGAGGATCTGTCAAAAATTGTGACGTCATCAACGTCACATAAAAATGTGGGTTTCAAATTACACACATGAGGGACTCGAGAGAAAAACTATTTAAATCTCCCAAAATAATCTTTATAGTTATTTACACCGCTCCCTGGATATCCGTATTTAATTACTCTAATAGGGTTAGGCCAAAGAAGGTAGAGTTTAGAATAAATATACCGACATTTGTGTGGAGAAAGAGTGGGAAACAATTTTTGGGAAATAAATACCCCTCGTACTCGCCACTAGGATTCGAACCACCACCTACTCGTCACCATGAAACAAGACTAAGCGAGCTTAACGCAAAAGTCCGTAAGCCCACCGATGCAAGTAGATAATTCTAATAACTTTGGATGTTTAGTGAATTGATAAATATAGTCCATGTGACAAGGAAAAGTCCCGAATTTGATTTTCAAGTTGGGTTTGAATAACTTTTGTTTTGTTTTGTTTAGTCACGACTATTTTCCTAATATGAATTAAATATGTTTAAGTTGTTCTATTTGTTTTTTTAAAGTAACGAGTTGCTTGTGTATGGACTTTAATATGAAATGGTTCCATCAAATTTTAGATTTGAGATCAGAATTAGCAGATAAAATAAAAATTCATTTTCTGGCATAGGATTACAATACAATATATTATTTATAATATATAATACATATACATTACATAATACATATAACACAGATATAGTTGACCTCAATGGTATGGGATAAAGGGCTCACCTCAGGACCCAAGGTATGTAGGTTCAAACCCAACTGAGGTCCACAGATTTTTCTTGAGTGATAAAAATCAGTAGCACAACATCCTTTGGGGGTGAAATAAAGCCGTTGGGTCCCATGTCGATTGTGGCATGTAAAAGATCCCTGGAAGATAGGCTTATGTGAAAACACCTTTACCGCAAAATTGGTAGGCCCTTTCTCTCTCGCTCACAGAAATTCGCCTGTGCTAATATAATCAGTAGGTTTAGAAAGAGCACGTTAAATAAATAAAATAAGATATACATATATAATATTTAGACTATATTATGTTATAGTAAATATATCATTATTATTATTATTAGAGGTTCTGTCTCACGATAGGTTCATTTCTTTTGTCAGTGAGCTTGCTACGCGCATAAACTGACCTTAGTTAACCCGCTCACTTTCGCGGCCAGCCTGTATATGACCGTAATGGTTTCGCAAATGAAATGAGGTCGACACGAAATTAATGTTTATTTATCCAATCTATAGTTTTGTAGTGATCGTATAGTGGCTGTGATGTTGGTTAAAATAATAAAAACTTAGTTTACTAAATTCTTATTTACTATCAACTTGCAGTAGGTGACCCCAGCACAGAAGTCCGACACCTTACCCTCAGACCACCAGGTAGCCATAAATAATATACACTGTTACTTACTCCATGGCATTATGAACTAGGAACGCTGTTACAGAAAAAGTCAGAAAAGAGAAATATATTTGTCCACCAAAGCGCATAAGAAGTAATTTCATTTTTAAAGAAATTAATCAAAAACTGAATATACATTATATATTTGCTAATAGCTAATAAATTATTGGTTTTATAAAAATCTATTTCAAATATTTTTAATAATAAGCCTAATACAGTCTTACAATGATGAGTTATTTTGTATATCAAATAGTTGCGGAGAAATTATGGAAATTGAAAAATTTCCCTCTTGTAAAGTACCCTCAATGTCATTTTTATGAGATTATAAACATTATCTAGGTATAAAATTTAATCAAAATCGTTAGAGAGAATTTTTTTTCCTCCACTTTTTGCCCTTCAGTAAACTACCCTTAATTTTAGGGTTGGATATCTAATTTCAAAAATTCCCTTTGTGGTAGCTTATGAAAACTCCAGATACAAAGTCTTAGCCCAATCGGTTAAATATTTTCGGCTCTAGCCCGAGGTACAGACAGACAGACGGCATTGTGGAACCCACTGTATTGGTTTCAGGGGGTCATGCATCACACGTCGACATTTATCAAAATCTCGTGTTCAATTTTTATAAAGAACACAATATTTTATCTACGAGGTGTCGAAAGAAAGTAAAAAAGTTTGTTTTTTGCCCTCGATTAAATAAATGTTTGTATTTTCTACATGGTCTTTATTACCAAAATCCTGGTATATATTTTAATCTTGGAACAAACTAACCTAAGCCGTGCTATGCGATTTGTAAAGTGTGGGTGACCTGGTGGTCTAGGGGTAAGGTGTCAGACATCTGTGCTGGCGGCCGGGGTTCGATCCCCGGTCCCGGCAAAGATTTATCTGATTACCAATCCCTTCCTTCACCTCTGACAAGACATATTGTGAATGTGAGGAATGCCAGGTCTCCACCGTGGTTCGGATTCCACGTTAAACTGTAGGTCCTCCATTTCATCTCACAATCACCCTACCATTACACATTAGCGTAAGTGCGTATAAACCGAACGGGTAGTAAGACGAGGTGCTAATAATAATAATAATAATAATAATAATAATAATAATAATAATGTAAAGTGTGACTTGGCCGCTGCTCGCCGCAGGGGGTAGAAGAGTGAGAGGACTACTAGCGCTACCAAGATGTTTTTTTATCTGTGTGTGTATGTGTAAGCTCCAGAGAGCTGGTGTCTACTCGCCTCTCGTCAACTTCCCCCTCTGTTCCCCTCAATCCCCCACCACCAACACTCGCCCTCATCCCCCCCTAGAATACTCCAACTACACGGGCAATGATACAATTAGTTCGATGAGAGGCCGCGCAGAGCGCCACCCTCACAACGATTAATAACCTTTTGTTTTCTTGACTAGTTAGATCGTTATTGGGTTGCAATCGTCTGGTGTGACGCTGTCGATTGCTCGTGGTCCAGATGCAAGAGCATCACACATGACGCTATTCCTAGAGATGAGGCCGAGAACAGGTTTTTAGGGGAATCTGGCAGGTAGGCTACGTGGGACCCGCGGCCGCCAAATTCCAGGCTCGTTTCAATACGGATGATAGTTTGGAACGTTACTTTGATCCGGGAACAGAAATTGGATCGTGGGAATGGACTAACATTCTAAATGCCTCATTTTGAAACTTAATTTTCCATTAACCTAAACTAACCAAAACTGACCTAGCACAAACTAACCTTAACTAACCTAAATTAACTTTAACTAAACGTAACTAGCCTAAACAGACCTTAATTAACATTAACTAACCTTAAACTAACCTTAACTAACCCCAACTAACCTAAACTAACATTAACTAACCTAAACTAACCTTAACTAGCATTAACAAACCTAAACTAACCTTAACTAACCCCAACTAACCTACACTAATATTAACTAGCCTAAACTAACCTTACTAGCCTCAACTAACCTAAACGAGCCTTAACTAGCATTAACTAACCTAAAATAGCCTTAACTTATATTAACTAGCCTTAACTAACATCAACTACCCTAAACTAACCTAAACTAACCTTAAAAACATTAACTAACCATAACTTACATTAACTAACATAAACAAACATTAATATTAATTTTGACTAACTTTAACTAACCTTAACCCTATAATTTTAAATTATAAGAGTTTATGGCGGAAAATCTAAGGGCTTGGCTTCGCCCCAGGGCACAAGGGAGACAAGGACCTTCAAGGCAGAGGAGCGTCACTTTCAGGTGAACAAACTCTACATATATACGATATGCAGGAATAAATCCCACGTTACCATCTGCCGGGTTATCAGATGAAAAATTACCATTATTTTTTTCTAGAACAAAATTTCGCCTGTTTAGAGTAGCCCCACGGCTTCTTTGGTGCTGGCTGACAGCTCACAGCTGACTTCTGACAGTCAACATTTAGGTATATACCTACATTTTGACCGTCAGAAGTGACAGCTCCTGAACACATGTTTTTCCAGATCATTTGGTTGGGCGTAGGGATACATAATTTGCTCTGGTAACCTTTCAAAGCCGTCAGCTGTCAGTCAGCACCAAAGAAGCCGTGGGGCTACTGTAGATAGCGTGAATGCAATCGATATATCCCATGTTTTGGAGTTTACACTTCAATCTAATTTCTTCCAACAACGTTAACACTAGAAACATTTTCAAATGGGTTGTAATAACTCAATAACAGCGATTCCAGTTCCCTTCTCACCCTCAAGATTTGACTACAGCGCTTGGTGGTGGAATCTGTCACTAACGTCGGGTCTGCTGTAGAGCAGATATGTTAATACTTCAATATTGTAATACATCCCCTTTCTCTGAGATTCAATCATCTGAAATATTTACCAAATATTATCTATGTCCGTGGTGTAGTAGTCAGAACTCCTGGATACAGATCCAGAGGTTCAGGGTTCGATCCCTGACGCTTTAAAGATTTTTCTGTGAGTCTGTGGGTGATACGAGGTCAACTCAGCTTTGTGAGGACAAAATTAGGAGCTACTTGAATAAATAAGTAGCAGCTCCGGTCTAGAAAGCTGAGATTAATGGCTGGAGGGTTAATTGTGCTTACCACATGACACCCTCTATCGACAAATGGTGTCATTATCATCGCTAATGGTGGTGGCCGCTTGGTCGGTCTAACTCACTCGCGGACTCACGCTCTGGAGTTTTTTATTTTTTAGGAATTTATTTTTAGTGGAATATGATAAATATGATAACTAATATAATTTCAAGGTATGCTGAAGTGTTTGCTAACAATTGTTTACCCTCCTTGGTGGCGTATTTAACTAACGCGTTGATACCGTGTTGAGCTAAACTGCTGAAGACCGGAAGATCGAGGTTCGAATCTTGTTCGGGTGAACTGGGGTGGTTTTTCCTAAATGGTATTACACTCTCCCTCCACGCAAGTGCAGGTTCACTTCCTCTACATTCAACCTTCCCTATTCCTGACCCATTAGCGTAATTAGTACTTATAACACGAACGGGTAGTAATACGTGGGGCTAAAAAAATAGTTGCCTTCTCCCTGCCCCCCACTGGTTTCCCAACCCTATTTGATAGCCTTATGTATATATGTAATAGGCTCGGTCCAAACCCTTCCTTCACCTCTGACAAGACATCTTGTGAATGTGGGGAATGCCAGGCCTCCACCGTGGTTCGGATTCCACGTTAAACTGTAGGTCCTTCATTTCATCTCACAATCATCCTACCATTACACATTAGCGTAAGTGCGTATAACCCGAACGGGTAGTAAGACGCGGTGCTAATAATAATAATAATAATAATAATAATAATAATAGGCTCGGACTACCCCCTCCCTCAACCCAGTCCCTTAACCTACTTAATAGTTCGCAAGCCACCACTGCGGAAAGATGCCATTTCTTGTGTTATCGGTAGGATAAGCCGAAATATGCCATCTCTTGTTTTATCGGTAGGATAAGCCGAAAGATGCCATCTCTTGTGTTATCGGTAGGATAAGCCGAAAGATACCATCTCTTGTGTTATCGGTAGGATAAGCCGAAAGATACCATCTCTTGTGTTATCGGTAGGATAAGCCGAAAGATACCATCTCTTGTGTTATCGGTAGGATAAGCCGAAAGATGCCATCTCTTGTGTTATCGGTAGGATAAGCCTAAAGATGCCATCTCTTGTGTTATCGGTAGGATAAGCCGAAAGATGCCATATCTTGTGTTATCGGTAGGATAAGCCCTCAGCTTGATCTGGTCCAATTTACTGGTAATAGAAAGGTTAGGGTTCAAATATCTACCTGGTGTTTTGGGAGTGTTTTTTTCTCCTAAATTGTTTCTCACTTCCCAACCCCGCCAATCATAGTACATTTCCTTTAGATCCTACCCTACTCGTCCCTATCTCATTAGTTCTATTAAATGCGGAGATCTCTAATGGGTAGTAAGACGCGATACGGAAAGCAACAACAGTGAATATATAATTATATTCGATGTCCAAGGATCGTGTGTGTGTTTTACTATTTTGTACTTGCAACGGTTACAGCTTTAGTAATACAGTAATAACATTGTTTGTCTACAATAATCAGGATTTTCATTGCTCTGTGGTAGCCCCAAGAATGAGTAGTCAGGTAAATCATGTTCTCTAAACGTGTATAGTGTAATAGGGACTAGATCTAAAGTGGTAAATTGAATTCAATGGATCTCAGCATCCCTCGTAATGTAATATAGTAGGCATTATTTAAATAAAAATTATTCACTAGTCTTTATTTCAGCCTAACTGTAGTTTTAATATGCAGGTCGAAACACCAGTGTATTGTGCATTCTGAACTCCTATTTACTCGTATGTTTGGTATAATTTGATCTCAAATAGGGAATTAGTTTAATATGGTGTAAAATGACTTCATACTTCAGTGTGTCTAGTATGATTTGATGTATCTAGTGTAATATAGCCTCGCTCTTAGTCGTGTGTGGTCTAGTACAGTCTTAACAATGAGTGACAAGTCGCATCTAGTGAAATATGGCCTCGATCTTAGTCGTGTGTGGTCTAGTGCAGTCTTAACAATGAGTGACAAGTTGCATCTAGTGTAATATGGCCTCGCTATTAGTCTGTGTGTGGTCTAGTACAGTCTTAACAATGAGTGACAAGTTGCATCTAGTGTAATATGGCCTCGCTATTAGTCGTGTGTGGTCTAGTGCTGTCTTAACAATGAGTGTCAAGTCGCATCTAGTGTAATATGGCCTCGCTATTAGTCGTGTGTGGTCTAGTACAGTCTTAACAATGAGTGTCAAGTTGCATCTAGTGTAATATAGCCTCGCTATTAGTCGTGTGTGGTCTAGTACAGTCTTAACAATGAGTGACAAGTGTAATATAGCCTCGCTCTTAGTCGTGTGTGGTCTAGTGCAGTCTTAACAATTGAGTGTCAAGTTGCATCTAGTGTAATATGGCCTCGCTCTTAGTCGTGTGTGGTCTAGTGCAGTCTTAACAATGAGTGTCAAGTTGTATCTAGTGTAATATGGCCTCGCTCTTAGTCGTGTGTGGTCTAGTGCAGTCTTAACAATGAGTGACAAGCTGCATCTAGTGTAATATGGCCTCGCTCTTCTAGATGTCTCCAGAGTGTTGACGTAGCGTCGCGGCGCGTTTTTCAATTATTGAGTAAAATAACAGAAGAAAAGCGAGGATGCCTCTGGATTGTCAAATCCAATCCAGACAAATTTTAACTCTGCGTTCTCTAAACGACGTGTGAAAGAGAAAATGGTTGAATTGTTTCTGGAAAGAGGGGGATGAAATAAAAACCAGCCGGTAGTCTCGTTGTGTAATGTGAGAAGGAAGGAAGGAAGGAAGGTGGATCCAAGGGGAGTAAAAGGGAGGTGGAGAGGGGAGAATGATGATGAGAGAAAATGGGTTTTCTTCTTTGGGATCACGACGAAAGGGGAGATCAAGTAAAGATTTGCGATATAAATGAGAAATATTAGCGGTGTGAGATGGTGTGACGTTTGAGATAGAGTTTATATCTAGTATTCAGGGGTTGTCAGCTTGGGGAGGTCAGAAGGAGTGTTCAATCCACGCTCAGGAAACGATATCAATACGTGTCGTGTGATAGATTACTCCATTTGTTTTGATACATTAATTATTGTGGCCTGGCTCCAGTACAGAATATTCCATAACCACTTTCGCAATTCAAAACGAGCCTGAATTGAAGTTCGAATGTTTTACGTTGCTTGATTTATGTTTGGAAAAAATAATGTTTCCTATTTATGATTATATTTATATTTACATATAGGTTGCAAATCATTGTAATTAACGAAATGTCCTTTTGGAGGTGACCACATTTCAATTAATTTAAGTTAGGTGAAAAATGATATCTGAACCCGAGAATCGAGCCAGGGACTTTTGGACTTAGCGGGCCAACCAATGAAATAACCAGGGTTCGTCCCGTGCTCGGTGTAATTCTTCACTCATAGTTTTTAAACACTAGAATCATTTAGATAATGTGTTATTGCACAGCTATTAGTTATAATATTTATTTTTGAGCTCAAGTATTATCAAAACCTACCATTCAATTACTTCAAATTCTTATAAATATTAACTGATCGGGAGACGTAAGGTCCTGTTTTAACTAAACTTTTTGGCATTTTTATCTATCTGTTTGCTTCACGATTAATGCCAGATGCGAAGACCAATTTTAATAAATTCTGCCAGGAATATTCTTCCAGCTTTGGTTAAATAACCTATGTACTATAAGTGTTTTTTTAGTGTTTTTTTAATATTTCAACTGTCAGTATTTTTACTGATGAATTCATACTTGTGGAAGCTGGATTTTCTTAGTGCAGCAAAGTCAAAACTGATATTTTTTCGAAGACCGGTCGTATATAGTTTTCAGAGCTGTTCC
>CABFVX010001146.1:147884-161334 GCA_902151425.1 Timema shepardi | reverse complement strand
CCCCCCCCCCCTCCCCCCTTATAACTAATTTAAGGGAAAAAATTGAATGTGATTACTGATAAAGGGTTTCTACATTTTATTACATTTTAGGTGTAGATGTAACTCTCGCAATAGACTATACTGCCGGTTCAGGGAGATTTGGGTTCGAATTACGGTCGGATGTTTCCTAGATGGTTTTCCACTCTCCCGCCACGAAATTGCAGCTACACTTCCTCTAAATTCTACAGAACTCAAACCCTAGCACATTAGCGTTTCTAGTATGCATGCGAATAATCCAAATGAGCAGTAAGACGCAACAAACAAACAAACAAAATGGTAGTAGCCTACTCTGGGGCAAGTATGGGGCAAATGAATTTGGTGCAAGAGTGGACTATCAAACCGTAGCATACTCGATCCAAAGGGGCGATTTAGGTGTCCTTTAATGATATTTTAGCGTGTAACAGTTAGAAATAAAGTCAATAAATACTAAAGTTTGGTCTTCTTGTATGAATTTGACAAATTATTGTTGTCTGATCGAATGATTGAATGATCAACATTTTTTGAACTGAATAATATTTCGCATGCATATGGTGAATTACATTATGTCTATTATCATTTCTAAACTATATTTTATTTATTTCAAACCTCTCTATCATCGATAGCATAAAAGATTAACGCGTGATGTTTAATCAAAATATAGTGACACAATTAATTACTTAGATGTACTTTAGTTAGTTAGAAGTAACGTTCTTAAAAATATTTACGAAAACAAAAAAACAAAAAAAATTATAGCTATTCATGAAAATCAAAGGAAATTTAATTTTAAAGTTCTCGGACTTTTTTATTTTAGCATATAGTTCGATGGTTCTTATTTATTTTTCTACTTAGTCCGTCAGTATTTCCGTGGAATTTTCCTGGTCGATGACACACCGTGCATACATATTCACTAAGACGTAAACTCCTGACGCGCACGGATGCGTGTCTTGAATCGTTGCTTCCCCTTCACTCTAATATGTAGAGGAGGTAACAATTACTAGTACAAGGTAAATACATTATACGGAAATAAGAGGGATTATGTTGCTGAAACATAGAATAATACTTAGATAACAGAAATAAACTTATTATAAGGATGAGATTAAGGTTTACAGCAGAAGAACAAAAATTAAAGTTAAATATCGGGTATAGTGTCAGAAATATCAGTTCGGAGTATCAAGTATAAATTCAAAGCAAAAAGGAAAACAATACCTTTATATTGAACATATGGTAGGATTTACAACTCCAGAAATATAGGACCTTGTCGTAGCTCGGGAGAATAAGTGTCTAAAACAACACAGTAAGGGTTAAAAGGGGAGTTAAGTAGAAAGAGCACAAAAGTAGTCGGTCTTGCGCCGGTCGGTCTTACTACAGCCATAAGGGTCCAAACAGAAAACATAGTGAAAGAGTAACTAATAAATAACACTACTGTAAATCCTATAGTTTTAGAGTTACTTGGTTAAATATGGGTCAATCTAGCTAGCTTTAGTTAAATTAAAGAAGAGTCCCATAGATACTCTAAGTAATGAAAGGTAAATGGACGATCAATTATATACATACAGATGGCTAACAGTCAGGTGTCAACACTATGGCCGGCCTTTTCCCGGTGGATACTGCTGGAGCATTCAATAGTACAGATAAATAATCACCCATACCCTGGGGTATACAACAAAGCTAGTACAATCGAGCATTAAATACATAGTCAAATGAGGCGCCAACTGGGGTGAAAGGAAATACTATCTGTGCGGGCCACTATGTGAAACTAGCCGTGTTCCGCACTTTGCGCACCCTAAATAGTAACACAGAGAAAAGGTGCCAAAAAGAATGTAGTGTGACACTGACCTAACTAGGTACTAGACAAAAGGCGTAGATAAACTGCTTGTAGCCATACAAATATGGAACATGTGCACATGCAGTTTAGGGCGTTACGGAACATTACTGTGCCATAAGCACTAAGAATATTTAAATTAATACATGGATTAGAAAAACTTGACCACCTGATCCTCCTTATATATAGAGCTTAAAGCCCCCGTATTTAAGTTATGTTAAATGGACATAAGAACAATATAGCCAGACTATCTGGAGATAGGTATTATATCCTTAAAATGTGTTTCCTTGTAAGTGAAGAGCTGGGTAGAATACTATATTTCTCGAATCAGAATGTCAAATTAGAATCTCACTCTTTATTTCAAATCTCGAATATAAATTAGAATCCTATAATCTTTATAATTTTACAGTTTTAGTTCAAGTAAAATTATTTAAAATAAGTTGGTTTAAGTATTCGTGCCGCCGGCAAATGATATTTTTGTTTGTCATGGCTATTACGTTATGAACAACAAAGAGATTACTTTTTAGTAAATTAATTATATTAATACAATCTTGTCTTTTTTATTTGTGATTTTGCTACCCCCCTAACTACCAATTGCTTATAATTGTTAAATTCATTCAAGACCTTCATATTGGGAGAAATATTATAATGAATTTTTAATATAATAATAAATTTGTAATAATTTAATTAATATAATATGATGTGAGATTCTAAATAATCTCTACAGTAACAATGTGTGTCAGACTTAACAGAGTCAAAATATATTAGAACAATTCTATTATTATTATTATTATTATTATTATTATTATTATTATTAGCACCGCGTCTTACTACCCGTTCGGGTTATACGCACTTACGCTGATGAAATGGAGGACCTACAGTTTAACGTGGAATCCGAACCACGGTGGAGGCCTGGCATTCCCCACATTCACAAGGTGTATTGTCAAAGGTGAAGGAAGGGTTTGGTAATCAGATAAATTTTTGCCGGGACTGAGGATTGAACCCCGGCCGCCAGCATCAAAGTCTGACACCTTACCCCTAGACCGCCAGGTCACCGACTAGAACAATTTTGAATGTGCATGAAACCATAACCTCTAAACAACTGAGTAACTCTATAGATATTGGTCTTACCTCCAGAAACCTCCTTGATGGACTGGTAGTTCATGACAAAAAGATTTCATCACCATCTTGGATAAATATACTACTTTATACATATATTTTCCTAAGTAATAATAATAAACATAAAACAATAAGAACAAAATTATAATAAAAGTTAACATTGTATTGTTATTTGTTAGGCCAACAATGAATAAAGTGACAAAAATATGGTATGTTATTGTAAATGTGTGCTTTATTTAACTTCCAATTAAAATCACAAATATCCTCCCTAAGAGTACTCTGCCAATGTAACACTAAATTCTACACGTTCTAGAATACAAAGTAGAGTTATATAACCACGTGACACTAAGAATAGTTTGGTAAATGAAATCATTTTAACCCTGTAACAATCGTCAAGACACTTAAAATTTAAGTTAAAATATAATTTAAACATTATAAACAAAGACATCACAGGGATGTCTTTTCCTTTATTGTTAGTCCAACAATAGAAAAGTTCATTTTGAATTAAATGTTTGAATTTCATTGAAATCTATATTTATGTGGAGAAAGAATGTGTTTTTAAACTTAAAAACCAAATGTAGTAAGTTTGTAGAGGTAAGATGCGGCGGATGAAGTTAAATGTAAAAGTTTAATATCTTAATGTCGTATGATTTGCCGAAAGATTATAATGAACATGCACCTGGTTATCAATTTTGAGATATTTTGGAATCTATGAATCCCTAAAAATACGAGGCCATTTCTTTGTTACAATATTGTACTAGCGATACGCTTTTGATATTTTTACCACATAATTTCGAATCACTTGAATACCATAGAATTCGAGAAAATAAAAATTCAAGCTTCCAATCTCTAATTATTAATAACTAATGAAAGGAGAGATTCGAAGCTTTACACAAACAAGTGAGAGAAATTGGATTAATGCAATTATTTTTCACCAAAGAAATCCAAACAATTATTTTATGTCTTGCATTAGTCCAGACTGTCTATGACAGGGAGATCGAGTTTCGAATCTCGGTCAGGTGTACTGAGTTTTTTTTCACAAAATGGTTTTCCACTTTCACTCCACGTAAATTCGGGCACACTACCTATTAATATAACGTGCCTAATCCTTAAAACCATCAGTGTAATTAGTACATAAGCGCATAACCCAAACGGGTAGTAAGACGAGGTGCTAAAAAAATGTTTTTTTATGAATATATGTACAGTAGCCTCGTAACTTCTTTGGTGCTGACTGACAGCTCACAGCTGACAACTGACAGACAACATTTAGGTACATACCTAAATGTTGACTATCAGAAGTGACGGCTGCTAAACACATGTTTTTTTCAGATCATATGGTTCGGCGTAGGGATACATAATTTGGTCTGGTAACTTTTCAAAGCTGTCAGCTGACAGTCAGCACCAAAGAAGCCGTGGGGCTACTGTAGTTCTGATAAAGGATGTTTAGTAGATTTGTATATTTTTACCAGATTGAAAAATTTAATTATTAATAATATATCTTTGTTATAGTATGGCATTACTACCCGGGAGGAAGAGGGCATCAAGTTCGGCCGCCTGAATGTAGACTACGTGCCGTTCTGGTGGAACAGAGTGTTTCCCAGAGTACACCACAGGAGGTGTTCTACACGTCGCACCCCCGATGTGATGATGAGATGATAGTCATTATGAAGTTATGGAGCCGGGGTGAGTCTTAACCTAACTTAAGACTAGTCAACCCATCCCTGGTGACCGTTGGTATAATTCATCTTAAGTGAAAAATACCCAAGTTACCAGTCAGGAATCAAACCCAAGACTCCTAGGCTCGTAGTCAGGTGCACTAACCACTACACCACGTGGCCGATTATCAATTTTAAATGTTATTTGACTACAAACTATTGTCAAAAATTTTCATCTCCCTACATTTATTCCTGTAAAGTCTTATTTTCATTTAATCTTAAAACTAACACTTTAACTTCTATTTCTTTAGTCATATGCACACTCTGAATTTATTATATTTTCTATTTTGAGTACAGATTACACTAAATATGTACCTCTACCAGACTACCTGGTTTCTAAAAACTTCACGGCTTCAGTCCACAATACGACCATACCAACAGAGCGTCCGCGGTCTGTTGGAAAAGTTAATGCCAACTTCTGTGGATAGAGGATGTCATATTCCAACACAACGATCCCCCTAGTAGTTATTCTCAGTTTTCTAGACCGGAGCCGTTACTTCTTTATTCAAGTGGCTCCTCATTGGTCCTCGCGAGGCTGAGTTTGACTCCGTTCCAGACCCAATGCTTCACAGATAAATCTTGTAAAGCACCAGTGATCGAACCCGGGACATGTGGATCTGTAGCCCGGAACTTTGACTACTATATCACATAAGTTATTATATATTATAACAAATGTATTTACAAAATTATAAATAATATTAGTAGTGATGGGAGTAATAGTATTGTAGGTTCGTTGATATAAGATCGAGTTATGGTATTAGTGTTTGTTTTTCCGGTCACGTGGTGATGTTATGATAATAAAAACATTTGTAGATGGCTGTACTCTGACACTAACACTATTTGAAAACCAGGCTACGTTTATTAAATAGACTTTATCTTTATATCCAATTGTATGCGAGGTAATACATGAAATTGTTTGCAAGTTTCCGTCAAATCAACCTTTACAAAGAGAAAAGTAACCGTGTTTGATTGAAGAATAGTGAAGCAAACTTGGTTGATGGCGTGCTAAATCCCATTTTGCGGACCGGTGGGGTGGAGGCAATTGTCACCACTGTCGAGTTATATTGTGTTGGATCGTATTGTATTGTAAAGAGAGAGATGTAGGGGGCGGCCAATCACGGCTGTAACTAACTGTATCAACTGGTGATTGAAGACCTTCTGATTGGGAGCTTTGTCAGGGGTGGATAAAACACTATTTACAGACGTGGCATTGGAGCTGTATAGCTGGTGATTGGTAGCTTGGTCAGGGGTGGATAAACCACAATATATATACGTGGCATTGGAGCTGTATAGCTGGTGATTGGTAGCTTGGTCAGGGGTGGATAAAACACTATGTACAGACGTGGCATTGGAGCTGTATAGCTGGTGATTGGTAGCTTGGTCATGGGTAGATGAAACATTATATTTAGACTTGACATAGTAGCTGCTATGTATCCTTGGCAACGTTTTTTTCTCTCTTGCCGTTTCTTACTGCCCATCTAAGCTAACTGCATATTTACACTAAAGGCGTGCAGTAAGGGAACGTATACTCTAGAGGAAATGTACCCACAATCCCGTATCGATAGAGTGGGGAAACAATTTAAAGGACATCCTGGCTGGATTCGAACTTTGTCACTGAAAAACCAGACTAGACGAACTTTACGCTCAGTCGGCGTGCCCACCGATGCGGGGAATTGGGAAGATTAAATCAGTCTGATGTTTCAGGTATTGATGGTAAGTTATTGTCTTTCCTCTTACCCCAGTGCCTTTAGACCACTAGAGTATCTGGTTGGAATTGAACTATGACCTCTCTGGCTTAGTTCCGATATAATAGTCGTATTGCTACAGGTGAATTAATTTACTTAACAAATATAGAACAATTATAGAGACATGCGTCTTTCACATCAATTATATTATTATTATTATTATTATTATTATTATTATTATTATTATTATTATTATTATTATTAGCAGCGCGTCTTACTACCCGTTCAGGTTGTACGCACTTACGCTAATGTGTAATGGTAGGGTGATTGTGAGATGAAATGAAGAACCTACAGTTTAACGTGGAATCCGAACCACGGCACATTAATTATAACTTGCGTAGCATGGTAATAGACGAATGCTGAGATAAGGCCGGGCGTACACAAGATGAAACGATGACAAACTAAATAAGTTTCGACTAATATTGTTCAAATGAAACCTGATGAAGCAAAGCTATAAAGAAACAGAAGATGTCTGTCTTTGCTAAAATGGCGGCGTGTAATGTTAATGATATCGATACTGATGAAATCTTAGTTATAATTTCTGGAGGTTCGTTGGTTAAGCAGGAGGAATCATCAAGTAGGAGGTACTGGGTTCACCCTATCAATGGAAGAATCACTGATAAAGTTTATTTGGAACATTAGGCCTACATACAGGATCTGAGAAAGTTTTCTGATACATTTTCTAAATATCACCATAGTTTAAGATGGGGTGGAAGGGGACGCGAGAAAAGGCCAGTGTTTTTGCAGTGCTTAGGGCAAAAAAATGTTTTTGGCCAGAATAAATCCAATATTGCTGCAGTACAAACATATAATTTAATTTTTTTTTTCTTATGACGAGCTCAAAATTTGTTGAATATCTGTCAAGGGTGTTCTGGAACTTAATGACAACTTTTTTTTATTAATTTAAAAAGTTTGTTAGATACTGGCTCTATGCTCATGACAGATATTCAGGAACTCTTGGTGTCACCATGGGAAGAAAACTAAAATCTATGTTTGTACTGTAGTAACATTTGATTTATCTCAGCAAAAAAAAAGAGTTTTGCCCTAAAAACGGCAAAAACACTCGCCTTTTCTCGCGTCCCCTTCCATCCCACCCTAACATTTTGAAAGAGAATAGCATCACGCGAACAGCGTGCCCAGCTTTGCGCCTGCGCAGTGTCGTATTTTCACGAAACAAGTGAAACAGACCGGGAGCAGGGAAGACAGCTGCTTTTTTCCAACGCGCCTTACTGTGTGTCGTCGTGTCATCCAGTGTGCGTCCGGCCTAAGATAGTGAAAAACCGTCCAAGCCTTTATCAAAGGAAAAGGTTTCATCAAAATAATCTTAGCCCACAATGAATTGTTTTATGTGTCAAGTAAAAGTTGAATTATTTTTCAAATATGTAGTCTGGCAAAAAAAAATATATATATACATGTATAACCATTGTTACGTGTTATGTGTTCGCCGCCAACCCCACCAATTGTCATTGTGGGTTGGCCAGTTTTCATCTAAAGACACTCTGACATTACTATGGACAGTTTACAACATTATTAATATCAACAGCAATTTTATTATTCGTTTTCCTGCCGTTTCTTTTCTCTGTCACTGTTTTCCGTCGGGCAGACCCGAATTGCGCCAGTTATTAAGGGATTAAAAACTGTTTACTAATCCCGGACCCGAATTGCGCCAAGTCAAGTTCAGGTAGTTGGTGAGGGAGGTGGGGGGGATGATACAAACCAAGACCATCGCAAACAAGCTCTCGCCACGACATGTCTTTCCTCCCCTTAGTAAAGGAATGTAAAAACGCCCTAAGTGCCCCAACAAGACTTGTAACAGTAGTATTGACATCCGTCTGTCCAATACTTATTAATTGTCTCGACAACAGTGACTGTCCCGTTGTATTTTTTAAAAAAAAATTCGGGTTTTGTGTGAACTGTGATAATATTAGCGAGAATTAATGATATGGAAAGGATTTATAATGAAAAAGGGAAAGTTCTGGTTGTCTATAATAAATATATGTATCGACAGGTGAATCAATTAAAGTTGACGAGGGAAGAGAGGTGGAGATGAACTAAAAAGGACTGAAAGGCTAAAATATTTACTCTTGATGGTGGAAATATTTTCTTGCGGACTGAAAACGAACACGAACACAGCCACGAACCACTACTAGATCAAGAGTTGAACAGAAGCTCCATTAGTAACGCAGTTAAGAGGAAAGCTGAAGAGATTGAAGTAAGGCCTTCAAAGTTAATCCACACAGAGGTACAGACATAGAAAAAACTATAAATACATTGACCCGCAAGGACATTAAATGTATCAGGAATAACATCAACTACACAAAACTAAAAACACTGCAAAGTTGCCTAAATATTTCGCAGAAATTCAATTTGCCATAGATTCAATTGAAATAAAAACTATTCAAGACGAAATTTTTTTGTTGAGAAACGAAAAAGAGAAGGGAATCGTGATATATTCTTGTGACTCGAATCTTGAGTATTTGTGCCAGAATGAAATTGTGTTAATGGATGGAAACTTTGAATACGCACCGAAACATTTTTATCTTCGTACAAAATTTAAAATCGGTCCAAACTGACACGTACGTACATTCGAATCAACAGTGTAAGAGAAGGTTATGTGCAAAAGATGGATAATAAGTCAAATTGAAACAATCATTCATTTAAAAAAAACTTAAACAGTTTAGGAATGGAGAAATAGACAGATTAAGCTTAGTGAAGTGTGTGTCCTTCCAAAACTCCTTTGTATGACATGTTTATATTATGTTTGTTGTACTATTATTTAGCATACATATAGCTATTATTGACAATGTTTTAAAAACGGAAATCTCACTTTGATATAATATTGTTTGATTTTGAGCTAAATATAGTTAACTAAATTATATTTTTTTACTTGTGTCCTTCTTACCGTCAGACATAGCATTAATATTTGTTTATGTTAAGAGTTGGCGCAATTCGGGTCCTGTCTTGGGAAGGGAGGTATTGGCGCAATTCGGGTCCGGTCTGGGGGGGCACTTTTAAGCTATTGGCGCAATTCGGGTCCGAGCTATGAGAATTGGCGCAATTCGGGCGAGCCCTTTCCGTCTTGTCCCTCTCCTCTGTACTGTGTGTATGTTTTAAGGTCCTGGCGACTCTTCATGTGCTACGGGGTGGATTTTTTCATATAATTTTCCCACCCCTAATCTACAGAGAGCATCTTTCAGCCCGCCATTGTATATCTGTGTGATGTTTGTTATATGTTCAATGTCGTGTGTGTTGTCGAGAGCCCTTCGGGGCTGGTGTTAACCGTTTGTCCCTTAATGTTTCTCGTGTTTTTATTCATGTTTATATATATATATATATATATATATATATATATATATATATGTTTATGAAATGATCAATAAAACCCTTACAAACAAACATATATAACACAATGGAAAATTACACACCGTGGTTCGGATTCCACGTTAAACTGTAGGTCCTCCATTTAATCTCACAATCACCCTACCATTACACATTAGCGTAAGGACGTATAACCAGACGGGTAGTAAGACGCGGTGATAATAATAATAAGAAGAAGAAAGAAAAATGTAGATTTCATTATTGAAACTTAAAAAACTTGTACGTCAGGGCAATGAAACAGCTCGCTTTTATTGATGCTAGAAAATAATACACTGTCAATAGATATTAACATTTTATTGATGCTAGAAAATAATACACTGTCAATAGATATTAACATTTTATTGATGCTAGAAAATGATACACTGTCAATAGATATTAACATTTTATTGATGCTAGAAAATAATACACTGTCAATAGATATTAACATTTTATTCATACTAGAAAATAATACACTGTCAATAAATATTAACATTTTATTCATGCTAGAAAAGAATACACTGTCAATAGATATTAACATTTTACTCAGCCGCACAGTTTAAACGCAACTCTCACAACAGACTAGACTGCCGATGACGGAAGTTCAGGGTTTAAACTCTGATAGAGTGTACTGAGGGTGGTTTTCCCTAGTTTATTTTCCACTCTCCCTCCACGCAAATGTGGTCTAACTTTCTCCCAATTAAACCTTCCTGGTCCCTAACACATTAGCGTTATTAGTAAATATGTGTATAACCCGAACGGGTATTAAGACGTCGTGATGAAAATAAAATTAAAACAAAACCTTTACACTCTAACCGCTGCCGTGGCTATACCGTTTGAACTCCGGTCTTCTGGGTGAGAACCAAAGGTTGTATCCACTATACCAGTGGTTTCCAGCTTTACTACACAAACGTGCCCCCTTAGCTGTAAACACCTATCTCAAGCGTCCCAAACATTTAGTGTATTTTATTTAAATAAATAAATATATGACTGACACACTCATCACCGTATCTCACAAACCACTGGACCTAGAATCTTAAAATTTTGCAGGGAGGTCCCTTTACGTCCATAGGCTTCCGATAACAAGCGATTTTGCGAAATTCAGCCCCTAAAGGGGTGAAAGGGGGAGGGGGGTTAAAAAGATAAGGTTTTTGCCGAAACAGTTTAAGCTAGAAACATGAAATTTGGCCTGAGGGTTCTTTATCAAATTCAAAGAAATAAGTAAAAGACGTAGTTCCGATATTAGCGCTTTAAGGGGTGAAAACGGGGGTAAAAACTTTATTGGTAAGTACGCATATCTCTGAAACCATTTAAGATAGAAATTTGAGATTAGGAGAAAATACTCTTCTTAAAAAAATGTTTGACGGTTTTTAGAAAAAAATCACCCAAGCGGGTGAACGGGGAAGGGCTGGGTTTTTATCGAGTTGAGCTATATCTCTGAAACCACTTGAGTTAGAAATGTAAAACTGGGGGAAAATACCTTTCTTAAAATTAAAGAAATAGTGTTCAACGTTTTTTTTTTAAACCAATCGTGTTAAACGGGGAGGGGGTTCGTTTTTTTTTTTAAAAAACTCTATATCTTTGAAACCGCTTTATCTAGAAAAGTAAAACTCTGGAAATATTATCTTCTTAAAAATAAATAAATATGTGTTCGGTGGTTTTTCTAAACAAGTACCTGAACGAGTAAACGGGAAGGGGGTGGGGTTTTCGAGTATTATCTATTTTTGAGCTATATATATCTATTTATCCTGTAAGCGTAGGGATATGATATTTAGCAAAAATATTCACAACTACTTTCCAATATGATAGAAAACTGATAGCTAAAAAGAGTGTTAGGAAAAAGGGGTAGTGGGTTTTCAATATTTACCAAACTAATACAAACACTTTATATAAGCGGACATCTCAATTAATTCTCTGTGTTGTCTATGACTGCAATTCGACACTCAGTCACTAAACATATTTAAGTCTGAACATTATACATTTTAAACTGGAACTCCGGGAAATATTGTAGTAAGGAAGGACATATAAGTAGAAAAAAAATCAATAAATTATGATACATCTATTTTTTCGGGTAATTTACTTAAGAGGACACTTTACACCAGGAAGTCTTTTCAAAGTAGGCAGCCACATAGGGAATATGACACGGCAGTAAGCAAGGGGGTCTCCTAGCAAAAATTCTCCAACCAAATCATTATATGGCAGTAAGAAACGAGTACTGCCAATCAAAATTCCCAGACCCGAATATGACAGAGATACGATGTATGGTCACCTCCTTGGGTAACGCTAAAACCCATAACAGCTATCACATAATGTCTACCAAAATCACACTATTTTATAAATATAATTACTGATTCAATTCGCTATAAAATATACGAAGCCCGCACGAAGCATGGACTATTGGCTAGTATATTAATGAATTTAAAATGTTTCCTAGTCTTAATAGAGGTTTATCAGAAGTTTGTTATTTTAATTAAAACGCTAACTCTAGCATAATTAATTAAATAATTTTCATGTCAAGAAAAAAAAAATTCCAACCATATTCTAGCTCAGATAATTCATTTAAAAACTTCAATCACATGTCACATAGGAAGAATTTATTTTATTCTTAGTGGTAAAAGTAAATATTATGACAAAATAGTAGACCTACAAATTTTCTTATATAGTGTGTTTGTTATAGCTTGAAATTTTTTTTGGAAAAATCATTTATTTGTAAACTAACCTCAAATCATATGTAAGTTTATTTGTAAAAATAAAAATACTTCCTTATTTATAATGAAAAACCATTCCCACTTACCCATTTTAAACTAGATATTTAAGGTCATTTTCAAACAATTTCAAATTTTCTAAAATTTGTCCTAAATAACCTATCCATAAATTTATTTATCATTTAAAATAGTCCTTAGATACCAATTCCAAACAGTTACAGTTATTTTTGTAAAATTTCAAATATTTCAAAATACATTAAACTATTATTAAATTAAGATTTTTTAAAACAGCTATATACAATTTGTTAATGTTGTAAAACATTTATCAGAGACCCATTTATAACCAAATTGTAAAGCAATTTATAAAAAGTTCCGTTTAAAAAAAAAGTAGTCATCAATAAACTACCCTTAAACGAATTATTACCCCAAAAATCAAGAATATGTGTTTATTTGTTATACCAAACATTCTTCAGCTATATATTTTAAACAAAATTGTTAAAGTCCTTTTCAAAAATTTTTGAATTTTCAATAATCATTTATTAGTAAACTACCACTAAACAAATTTCCCTTTAATAAACAAATACGCAGTGTTATTTGATGGGGAGCTGAATTGTATCCACTCTGAATGGCAGCCATTCAGACATTTCTTAAACAAGCACCACAAATAAAAAGTCTGATTTGTATCCATTATCATAATACCCACAAAATCCTGAATTGTATCCATTTCTGAATGGTAGCCATTCAGACAGTTTTCAAATAAACGACTTTAACAAAAATCCTGATTTGTATCCACTAGAAATATTTGCATTATATCCACAAAATCCTGAATTGTATCCATTTTGAATGGCAGCCATTCAGACATTTTCTTAAACACGCATTACAAATAAAAAGTCTGATTTGTATCCATTTTCATAATGTCCACAAAATCCTGAATTGTATCCATTTCTGAATGGTAGCCATTCAGACATTTTC